>BRDA01012296.1:15840-47352 GCA_036984385.1 Crenuchus spilurus | reverse complement strand
ATCACAAAAACGCAACAAAAATAGAATGAACATGGTTTGCTGCTGTAATATCAGCTGTGTGCTCTCAGCATCGCTCTGTGTGTGTGTGTGTGTGTGTGTGAGGAGTCTGAAAGATAAGCCTGTTTAGCATTTAGTTATGAATATTTGATCCCACTTTCTTTACAGCATATATTCAAGGGCGACATAGCAGAACGCTGTAAGAGCAAACATCTCTGCTTTCTCTCATCATTTATACAAGGTGTTGTCTGACAGACAGTGAAGTCTGTGTGACATTGTTTGCACTCAGTAACATTGTTCTTTTTACCGTTTATAAAGATTTGAATGTTTGTTTACGTTATATATTTATGCACTAACCCTCTGTTTTATGTTCTGAGATCTAAAGATTATTGCCAATGCTTTGACTCTAAAATAAGCCTCATTTTCTTACACGTGGACATCCAGGAATGGGTTAATTGTCTTTTGTTTATTACAAAATTATCTGAAACCTTTAAAAACAAAGGTTACTAAGTGGTTCTTGGAATGCATGAATGGGTTCTAGGAAAACCTTTAACTAGTACTTAATATGATTTAAATGATTCCAGTTATGGTTCATTGAAAGTTTATAGAGAGAACCAAATGTGGCATCATTCCAAAATGCTTTGGCACCTTAACACTGACAGTATTATCTAATTTACACACAGTCAAAGAAATAAAGACATACTAAAAATAAAGCTCATTTAAGATTAATATCATTTACACAAAAACATTTTGGACACAAAAGTGATGTTCTATGCCATTGTTCCATAGAACCCTTTATGGCAGCTTTATTTTTACGAGTCTGTTGCTCGATGGCTTTGTCCTACAGAAGCAGACCATTGGCTGCAGTAGAGGTTAGCTCTGCTGCCCTGTTGGCCCACCAGTCTGCTTGTGTCTGCCTGCCATGATCTGAGTGCCCCAGCCTGGCTTCGGCGGACTGGCCCGGCCTCTCTGAGAGGTCAGGCATCCTCCGGCCTGTTCCGCAGCCCACGCTTCATCCTGGGCCACACCGGGGGCACCTGGCTCCCCTCCCAACCGAGCAGGCCAGATCAATGGCAGGAGGCGTCCAAGCAGAATGACCGAGGGTCGTCATCAAAGGCCCCCTGCCCGCCGCCCTGCCACCTGGCACTCAGTGTGGGTCACGGGACGCCCGGCCCACCCGGACCACCGCTGCCTTCTCTCTCCTTCAACAGGATGAGCGGGGCCCAGGGAGGCGTGGGGTCCACCCCAACCCTGGCGCTGTCAGCCCACATAGAGAGAGGGCCAGAGGTCGAGCCCATCCATGCGCTTGGATCTGATGAGGGGATCTGGTCTGGTTTTAATGAAGTGACTCCAATCCCACACGCTTAGACATGGGTGAGCAGGCAATTATTCCATACGCTTATTCTATGTGTCATGTTCAATATAATAACAGCGTTCTTCTCTGCAGAAACCGCAGGACGTTCTCAGGCCGGCAGCTAATTTCCTCGTCTCTGCTGAACCGCTTCTGTATCTCTGTATGTGTTTTAAATCAATTATTGCTTTAAGCCTTTAAAAAGTGTGTGTGTGTGTGTTTAGTGCAACATGAAATGATTCCTTAAATGAGGGAAAATCTGCAACCCTTTCCTTTTCATTGTCCTTTTCATTAAATGGGGAATAATTACAGAATAACTAAATTAGCCACACAACATATCCCATATTAATACAGCAGTCCTGTTCCCCCAAATGCTGGTCATATGGTGAAAGGATAGGCAATTATTTTCATGCAGCTGTCAATACACTTAGCAGGCTAATGCAGTCTAATTAAATGTCATTTCTTGGGCCGCTAATCAAAATGAACAACTCCAAGGGATTTCTGGTGTGTCTATGAAACTCTTCGACCGCCCAAGTCCCCCAATCTACGGCTTGATCCCTCTATGTCCCTTAGTCCTGTGAAGAGGGATGAAAGGGGGATGCAATGAGAGAGTGAAAGAGAGAGTGAGGGAGGGGAAAAAAAGGCAAGTTTGGCAAGTGAAGGAGCGAAGGGGGAGACAGATGGCATGAAGTCTGCGGCTCTCTGGCGCTGGGCTCATGGCGCTAAAATCCTCCCTCTCACACATTCCAACAAATCCAACCAGGAGGCTCAGGAGTGTGTTCCACCGCTCTCGCAATGAAGCATCTGACAAAGATAAGAACATGAACACACACACTCTCTCTCTCTCTCTGTCTCTCTCTCTCACACAGTCAGTAACCAATAACCTATCCACAAGTTTACATTTTATTAGCATGTATGTGGCCTGTAGCTGGTTTTATTGGCTTGTTAAGAGGTGGTTCATGGTTCAGAGCAGTGGTCCATCATTGGTTGCGTGATGGTGCCGGAAGGCGTGCTGAGTGCTGCTCAGGCACACAGTCTCTCTGAATAAACACCAAATCAGAGCACGGAGGGCTGTGCTGGCACTTTTCTGAATTCTTTATTACACCTCAACCCTGTAATCACCTACAAAACAATTCTGAACTTATTTGAGTCTGGAACGAATGGTTCCCAAGGTTAAAGAACCATTTTAGAACATTTTCTTAAAGTTTCTCCACAGTTCTAAAGTCCTTATTACAGTGTAAAAGACACGTAGATCACGTGATGATGTAGAGTAAGCCCAGTCAGTGCTCAGTCTGCTTTGTTTCCTCCCATTACTCTGTGTTGTCATTTAGCCTAAATGTTCTGCTAATAACTGTTGACATATAAAAGGGCCTTAACGTCCCCCCTGTCAACCAGATGTGAGAGGCACATATGAGGTGGGTTTTTTTGGCAAATGGAGCTCTTGATAGCAGATAAAAATTAACGTGCCTTTGATTGCTCTCTGCAGTAATTTGCCATTGATTTCTGAAAGCGTATTTATTTACAAAAGCAGAAGCTCAGGCATGGAGGACTCTTGTCAAATAACGCATGAAATGCTTCATCAGTGCAGCGCCTGACCTTTGAGGGGCTATAGGAGCTCCTGTGTGACACACTGGCTGGGTGCTCTTAACACACACACACCCTCACACTCTCTGCGCTCAGCCTTCTGTTTGTGCTGCCATACTAATGAGTGACTCAGCTGGGAATATGTAATACTGTTAAAAGGTCACCAGAGGCATGTGTATCACATTACTGTTAATGATAATAAAAAGAACAATCTGCGCAAATCTATCTTTGAAGTCATTTCTCCCCCTCTTCCTCCCACTGCGAGTGATTTTATCTGCCATTACTCCTCTTGTTTTCTTCACAGGCTTGTAGGTTTTAGAGAAATGTGAACAAATACTATCTAATCAGAGTTTCGGGGCTTTCCTCCCATGGCTGTCTTCATCAAAGGTTCAGTCACGCGCCATCAGGAGGGCGCATGTTAAAGTACTGCAGAGATGCATCACATTTCCACAAACCTTTGGCGGCACCGGTCAAAGGGTTTGTTCTAATGGGAAATGTCAACCTTAAAACCCAACTGGAGTGAGTTCTTCAAAGTTTCCCCGAGCTGTGAGACCATCTTAACTGCTAGAGCGAGTACTCAGATATTCTTTCTATACCTTATGGTGATCTTCAGGGTTCTGGTTCTGTTGGGAAATTCACACCATTCAGTTTGAATTCCACATCTAGATTTTCAAAATAGTTCTTTAAAGAAACATCACAATGTTCTTGGAGTCGTTCGTGTTTACCATCAAAGTCCTTTCTAGTCTGAGATCCAGCAGGTCCAGAGATATTGCTGGTAGATAGTGGAGAAAGAGCTCATCCTCTGCTTCATTATCCATCAGGGTGGCTATATTTTGGTGCCCTTTTCCAGTACACAGGCTGTCCAGAAGCAGATCCGTTGGGTTTCACAAGAGTCTGGGTTTGGTAGATGAATTGGGAAGCCGTCAGACAGTTTTCTGTCATTGATGGCCTTGTCATTGCGCTGACATTTAGTAGTGAATCTGGCATACATCCTTTAACATCAGCCCAACTGCACTTCTTCTACTGCGATTCGTTATTCGTGGGTCTTGTCAGAAAAGGAAGTATGAATAATAACTCAAAGCGTTCCTCATCTCTGCTATTGTATGGCGGTCATGTTTCATTTGTAATAGCTGCCTTTTTATTATTGGTGGTGACAGAATAGTAATTGTGTTAAATTGCTTGGCTGAAGGCGTTTGATATCCAGCTGATTCTGGAATGCCATGTTGCATATGTGTCATACATTTAAGCAGCTGGCCGGTGAATGAGGGGTAATTGTAGTGCTACATATTGCAGTCGATGCACATACAGTGTGGGCTGTGCAGACTCTTTTACCTCTCCTCATATTCTCTCTCACCCACACACACATACACACACACAGAAAAGCAGTGATGATTGTCTCTTGCCTCTGTCAGGTTATGGAGTTTTTCCCCCCTGCCACAGAGGCTTCATCCTGGGAAATTGAGCAATTTCTGATTGAAAACAGTGCCTGTAATTAGAGCACTCACTATTTGTAACCACTTGGCATTACATTAGCATGCAAAGCTGCCAGCCGTCTAATCTGGGGGAAAACGTTTGTTTCCTTAATTGCCCTCTTAGGACAAAAGTGTGGGAGGGGGAAAGAAAATGCTAACGTGCCTACGTGCTGGAGGAGGAATGAAGCCTGGTGTGAGCAGCAAATGTGGCTCCCAGAACACAGGGGTTAAACCTTTAAACCCCACTAATGGGGCCAGACACAACACACACACACAACAAGCACACACACTGCACGGGGATGTAGAACATACAAAATAAGATGTGCCAAGTCCTGGCACTGCCAAACAACACCAACAGCAATAAAGCCAAGTGAAAAGGTAAGTATGCACCTGGAACTTGTCTTGTGTTGGTGAATTTACATAGAAAATGTCTTTTCCAATGATATGACTCAATGAACTCTACAGTGATTTGACATAATACTCTACATTTTAGTCTACATTTCAGTGAACATGACTGAGACATTAAGTGAGTAAACCAGCAAATGCTGTTGTTCTTTATTCACTGAAGCTGATTTTCATGGCTGATATTCATAATCTGCAAAATCCTGTTTTCGACCCTGGTGCTATAAATCAATCAGGCCCCAATTATAGCTATTCCATTTGTAGACTATCCCAAATTCATTTCTCTTCAGGAGTCATCTGGCAAGCAACCCGCTTTCATTTTTATGCCAGACAATAAGAACAAATCAAGACAGATTTTGATTTTTGGGCATCGTCCATTATGACTTTTCAAGAAGTGAAATGTTACTTTGTGGACGTCTTTGAAAAATCTCCAAACAAAACGATTCTGCACTCGTTTGGGTCACTTGTATAACACTGGAATGGGGCGATGACTATGAAATGTGTGCTGAAAGTGCTGGGTTTAATATTAGTCTTCTGCTTCTGTTTCCTAAATGATGCTGTGACTTTCCAGCCCATCAGCAGACTGCTGCATGCATACATCATGCTCATATATTTACTCTAATCCTGTAACATGTGCAAAGACATCACAACGTACGTAAACAAGCTCTGGCATTACACTGAGATTGATATATAAATGTAGTTAGAATAGGAAACAGATCATTGAATTGAAAAACATAAATAAATCCGGCACTGCTCATATAATCATATAATAAAACACACATTGTATGAATGTTTTATGTGTTCTGTCTGATCAGCTGTTAATACACATCAGTTCCTACATTTCAGTCCTGCAGCACTGACTGTAAAGCATCTACCACTTTGTAATGTTGTTGTTGCTTCTCATGACAAAGACGTTCAGTCACTGAGGACGCCATGTGATGAAGTGTTTCAGGTCTTATTTTGTGTTCATGTAAACATCAGTACAGGCTTGTCATTTCTAAACTCTCACACATTCTTTACTGGGAACAGATCAGGACTGCAGACAGGACAGTACAGTACCCCCATACTAACCTCTTCTACAGTATATCTTTATAATGTGTGCAGCATGTGCTTTTGTCCTGTCTTGTCTGATCACAGTACATGAGTCCACTGTGTGCTGGTGCAGATGTGTGTGAGCTGAGAGAAGTGAACATAAGACGTGTGTGTTACACAGTAAAGGTGTGAGTGGTGTTAGTGACTGTAAGTCTGTACTGTAGTGATGATAAAGCTTTACTAAAGTCAGCTCTGCTCCATGTGCTTCTATCAGATAGAGATGAATGATGCTTGTTGATGCAGTGCTGTCTGAGGGGTCAGAGGTCACAGCTGTTCACTTTAGACTTGTGTCCTGTACTCACTGAAATTCCTCCAGATTCCTTAAATAATTTAATGATATTTTTGCGCTGTAGAAAAGATATACGCAAATCTCTTCAAATATGTCTTTGACAAACAGTGTTTTTATACATTTTAACACTGCTCTCATGCATTTGTTGAGAAACTGGACTTTCTTTGCACATCTTTGCTCCTCAAAGCTGCTATTGAATCATGTAATTGTGATAATCTCCTGTTGACCTCACATGTTTGAAATCACATAATTGTTAACTTGTTCCTCACTGCTTGCACTATATTACCTCTGTCCCAACTTTTTTTAGAATGTGATACAGTACTGAAATGCAGGAGTATGTACATGTTAACAAATGTGTTCCAGACAAAACATGAAATAACTTGTGTTCACACCGTAATGAAATAAAACTCAAAGCAAATGTAACAAACACTGTGTTTTCACTGTGTCCCAATGTTTTTCTGGTTTGGCATTGTACAAGGATCAGGATGTGTCTCTCACAGGAAGTTCCACCTTTTCATGAGTGCCTTGCTTATCACGGATATGCTGCATTTCAAACTCCTACATATTTATCAAGATAGAGGATGTTTATTTCCTAGTTCTATTCACCAAACTTGTGAAACGCATCATCTGGTGTGTCTATAAATGGATCCTATTGGATGTTTCATTTCAAAGACAGGAAGTAAAGTGTTTTCCATTATAGATAACAGGATGCAGTTCAAAAAGCTATCAGTGACAGACAGGCAAATGTGAAATGAAATTGCGTTAGGTGGGAAGCTGACAAATTCACTTTGACTTAATGGACAAAGTGCTCTGCTGACTTGTGGAAGAGGATTTTCAGTGTCTGCATAACTGAGAAGTGAAATTACCGCTAAGAACAAAAGTTTTTATTTTTTATTTATTTTATTAAATACATGACACATTCAAACACGTAGAGAAACACAACTCAGCCATGTCATTAAAACCAGGCAGCCGTGGCCTGGCGGTTAGGTATCTGGTCTTGTGACCAGAAGGTTGTCAGTTCAATCCCAGGCAGGTCACGACTGTAGTGCCCTTGAGCAAGGCATCTAACCCACATCTGCTGCCCGGGCGCAGTGGATAGGGCTGCCTGTTACTTTGGGCACATGTTCTCACAGCCTAGTGTGTGTGTGTATCACTGTGGAGCTCAGATTCCATTATGCGAAAATGAAATAACATTCAATTAAAATTCTCAGTGACACTGATGTGGTGGTGGCATGTTAATATGGGTTGAACTGGTACACGTGGATTAGAGCTGCTGGAGCCATGGTGTCACTGCTGGACTGAAAGTAGACCACTAACCAAAAATATAATCCTGCACATACTGTTCTGTACCAATGAAGGACCAGAGGACCAACACACACTGTGCTGAGCTGCTGTCTCTGACTTTACATCTAAAAGACCAACAAGGTAGGTGGACAGTGAGTGACACAGCAGCTCTAACACACCACCACCACATCAGCGTCACTGAGAATGATCCAGCAGCTCTGTGGGGGGTCCTGACCATAGTAAAACTAAGTCTACAGAGAAACAGATGGACTACAGTCTGATATTGTAGAATTACAGTATACGGTCAGTAGAAATATATAATGAGCATAATAGCAAAGAGATGGTTTTAATGTTATGGCTAATGGTGTACAATAAGTATACATTTTCAATACTGATCAGATGTGTGCACATAAAAGTAAAACGGCAGATGGTTTTATAATAGTGGATAGTGGGATGGCATGGGTCTTCATTAGTGTAGGAGTGCAAGATGATGCCCAGGTCTGTTGACTGGTTATAGCATCTGCTGGCATGTGGAGCAGCACCGGTCATGACTAAAAATTTACACACAAGAAGATCATCAAATCAGGCCGCTGATCAACGGGCCAGCAGTCAGATGACATTTCACACTAAAGAAACTATACAATCTCTGATGTTAAACCATGTTTAGCTGATTCTGTAGCTGCTGGCTGTCATTTGATTGATTATCATGAATCATTTTAATGCACCTCGTAAAAGGACTGAAGACCACTGACACTATACTGAGCCACCTGCCCACTGACTTCTACTGAAAGAGGCTTTTGGGTCAGTTTTCTGTTATTTACATGCAGAGATGCTGTTTTCGTCTCTACAGAAACTGGCCTGTGATAGAGAGGAGATGGAGATTGGCTTTCAGATATGTTGTCATATTCTGTAAAGTTTGCCTGAACCTACTCAGCCTGGAGTGGCCTTAAATGAACTTGTGCTGGTTTAACTGTGTTGCTGCAGTGCAGCCAATTAACAGCTCTTCACTGCTAGTAAACTGTCCTTAAATGTAAAGAAGATCATTTCACACTGAATACATGTAAACAGGCTGTGTGACTGTGCAGAAGGGGGCGATTTCAGTCTTTGTGTTCATGGCTGTGCTGCTGTACTGAATCCAGCGCTGCTCTCTAGAGCTTCTCCTGGCACATCCTCAGCTGCTGACACACAGAGAAGACGTTTGATAAACGCTTCATTCTCTCATTATAACATTCATATTAACTCATTATGGAGGAAACAGAATAATCTGCCTTATCCAAAATAAGCAGACCACACCGGAGACCTCCACAACTCATCACAGAGAACAATTGGCTGGAGGCTTTTGAGGCAGATGAAGAAGTCTGTTCTGTTGGGACTGGAGCTGAAAATACTGAAATAAACAGGTTTTAAACTGCATTTGAAATTAAGTGACATTTTAGAGTGTTTAGCAGATTAAAGTGCTGCTTCAGTGCAGGGAGATCAGGTTTAAAGTAGTCCTAAATTATTGTGTGTGTGTGTGTGTGTGTGTGTCCTTGTATTTCTTCCTGGTGGGGACTGAAAGTTGATGTCAGATCAGAGGGACATTTTGCTGGTCCTCACAAGAACTGTGACATTTTCATTACAAACTTTTTTTAATAAAAGAGCAGAGGAACTGACCTTTGGTTGCTAAGGTTAAGTTTATGTTTATTTTTACTATTAATATTATAGAAGTGAATGGAATGTCCTCATTAGTATAGTATTACCAAAGTGTGTATGTGTGTATGTACTAGGTTTATGTCATGTTGTGGGGACCAAAACTTGTTTAAAGACTCAGGTTAGATTCAGACTACACAGCTGGTCCCTGTAACATAAGTATCTGTAAGCTGAACACATGTGGTGGGGTTAAAGTTTGGGTTTTAAGGTTTGAGTAAGTCTATGTAATGCCCCCACAATTCACAAAAAGAAACGTGTTTTTTAAATATATGCTTTCTGCACCTTTTAATAGACTGGCTGATTATTTGGACCCTAAAAATGTCAAATTGTCAACTTACTTTATTTTATGTTTTATGTTTGTATGAAGATGCAATAAATTGTGAAATATGTCAAAATGTCAAAATCTTTTCTTCTTTGTAGATGATGTGGTAACATTCATTCATTTAGAAAATCAGCAAAATATGTGACTTTGACCAAGGATGTCTAAACTTTAGACAAAGTGAATATTACTGCCTATAAATAAAATAAATTTCAAAAAGACCAAATTCAACACAAACAAAAATAAAAGTAATTATAATGTCTGTTTATCACTGATCACAAATGATGTCATCAAATACTGTATACTATATGTATTTATTTGGGGTGCCATATTTATTAATTTTAAAGAAATCCAGGCAGTAGTCATTTATTTTCTAAGAAAAATACCTCAATTTAAATAAATATATATAACAGTGATTTCTCTGTTTTAATTTTTGTCTGTTTAAGCCTCAAAATTCATTGTGTTAAATCAAGTGTGCTGCTGATTAAACTGAATAAATCATGAGATCATCAAGCAGAACATTTGAACCAAATGTTCTTTAATTTAACTCAAAACATACAAAGTCAGAAATTATTGTATATTTTTATAATGTATGTTTATTTGCATTTATTGTTTTACAATCATAAGTACATTTTGTATTACATTTTAAATGATAAAAAAATATTAGTAATAAAGAAATTATTATAAATGCTCCTTCACTTAATCACACATGTATACATTTCTATTGACATAAAATTTATATAGAAAAGGACTACACATAAGTGAACAGCTCAGCCTTGTGCAAAAGTTTATGCATCCCCAGGCACAAGAAACATTTCAAATCAATATCATTTCATTCAGCAAATAAAAAAAATGCCAAATTTAAGTTTGGGTGTGTTAACTCAGTTTCAGTTAGAATTAAACAGCATGTATGTTTCACCACAAGTGTGTAAACTTTTACAGAAGATTTTATTACACATTTGCACAATTATATGCTTAATTAAAATTATTATTATTATTATTATTATTATTATTATTATTATTATTATTATTATTATTATATACATAGAGACATAGCATAACTGACTCATGAGGCTCAGGGCTGTAATAAGTGAATGAGACAGTGTGAGACAGTGAGTGACTGTGAGCTCAGGGCTTTAATGGATGCTGTACATCAAAGTGTGAATGTAAAGCAGGCCTGACAGAAGCAAAACAAAAGCATTTTTTCCAAACTGGAGACACTGCAGGCACCACACAGATACTTACTGCAAACTGACTAATACAGACACTGATGCTCAACATCAAAGTGTCCATAGCTTCCACACAACTTCTAATAAACACTCACCTGTCTTACCTTTTAATAATGTACATTCACATTACAACTTTATTATACAGCCCTAACACTAATCAGCATTTAAACACTCTAATAATCTATCTATCTATCTATCTATCTATCTATCTATCTATCTATCTATCTATCTATCTATCTAAATACATATTGGGCTTTGTGTGTTTTGATGGATATTTTTCACTTTAATAAAACATAAATATTTCACATATTTAAAAAAATGCTCAAAATCATTAACTCATTTGTATAAGGTAATACATATCTGACTATTTGGTTATACGTATATATATATATATATATATATATATATATATATATATATATATATATATATATATACACACACATAATATGTGTATTAAATGTAAATTAAATTGGTAAAATATACTATTTCTAAAAATCAGAAAATATATTTGTTACCAGCTTGTACGTAACTGTTAATGAAGTTTGTGTGATTTTGTGTGTGTGTGTGTGTGTGTGTGCTCAGTAACAGAGCCCAGACTTTTGGCAACAAGCAACGTGCAAAGTGGGAAAGACTACTCATTAGCAGACCCATTCCATCCCCGAACGGGCCACAGAACTCCTCTATTAGACAGATGGGTAGAGTTTACCTCTATAGCTCCACAAACTGCACCATCCTGCACTCTGATCTCCATCATCTACACCATCTACATCATCTTATCTCCACCATCTTTGCAATCTACACCATCTTATTTCCACATTTCCACCATAACATCTCCACCATCTCCACCATCATCTCATCTATATCTACTCTTTATTTTGTGTTTTACCTACAGGTGTCTCAGCCTGGCATAGATGTCACTTTTCAGTTGCAGGTCATTCACAAAACTAGTTGAGGCATATAAACCCAATTATAACCAGTTCAGTAATTTAAAAATCTTTATGAATGAAGGATTCACATCTCTGTCAGACAGAAATCAGATGTGATCAGTCAGAAGATGTCACTGATAAGCCTGACTGTGTCTGCCTGTTTAACAGGGGGATAATCTGTTGTCTGTAAATCTGCAGGTTTGTATATTTGATGTGTGAATATTTAAAAACCTGTGTAATATTGCATTTACAAACTCTTTACAGGATGGGGAAAATTTTCTTTTTTTATTTTCAGTGTAAGTTCATGTAAAGAGATTTTATTTAAAGTGAATTAGGAGCATTTCTATTGGCACAATCATTATAACATTTTAAAAGGGACATCTGTTTTAAAACATCTGCTGATGGTGGGTAGACCTTATAGTCTTTATGACAGCTGTATACTTTCCACCAAAAGCAATATTTATATATACATTTCACACAAGGCATCATGAGATCTATAAATATTTTTAATAAAAAAATTATGCAAGCATTCACCTCTGATAAAGAAAAAAGACTAGTGAATAAGTTAGCTGTTAGCTCACAGTCCTACATGTGTAAAATGTAGTAAACTTCTGGTGGAGAGTAAACAGTTCTAAGTTTATATATTCACCAAAAACAACCAAAACTGAGCATTAAAGTGGTATCACCGTCCTCCTCATTCCACACAGCACTGATTATCCTGGAGCTGCAGCATTTGGTGACTTTATAGAAAAAAACATTTTTCAGCAATAAAGTTATCTGTCGTCACTGAAATTCAATTAATATGTATAAGGTTTGATATGAATTCATAGAGAGAGAGAGAGAGAGAGAGAGAGAGAGAGAGAGAGAGAGAGAGAGAGAGAGAGAGAGAGAGAGAGATAGATAGATAGATAGATAGATAGATAGATAGATAGATAGATAGATAGATAGATAGATAGATAGATAGAGATCGTCTGTGAGAAAAGACATTTAGAACATTTTTAAATAAGCAGTAAAATAAGCCCAGATTGTATCACAAACTGTGACGTGAGAGTCAGGGAACTTTCGTTCATTCTGGTTTATAAAACTCTTGGGAATTATTATTACTAATATGATTATTAATCAATTAATATTAATTGGCGTCTGGTCGACTCTGATCATGTAGATTTTGGACACATGTTGACATCCTATCTTTTGTTCCCGAGTCCTCTGACTGTATCCATCCTCCCTTGTCTGACCTCAGTTCTGTGAATGTGTCGAGCTTCACTTTAGTGAGCCTCGGTTCGGTCAAAGATCCATTAGACACACAATAACTTATTCCACATGAAACCTTAAAGCACTAGCGCTGTGTGGACTGAATGGCTGTAACACTTCTTAAATTTGGCGTTGCACGTTAAGGCCAAATGGCTTTGGAGGAGGCTTGAATTGGGGTCTGTGTGTACATTGAGGGTCCAGTGTTCTAGCAACAAAAGCGAGTTAATCCAAGTAATTTCCACAATGCAAAGAGCCGTGTTTACATGGTCTAAAGGAGGGTCTTGCCTTTGCTCCACTGCTCGAGTGGCGCGTCATGAGGTGAAAGGGGGCCCTTCTGGGTTCGTCTCACTTTGGGATGCTCTTAATCAGTGGAGCACAGCGTTTCCTCCGACCCGCTGAGCAGACTGTAGCTTCTTTTTCTTCACCAAACTTACTGTCCATCACCTTCAGATTCCAATGTAAAGATCAATCACTTGTTGTTTTTTAACTCTGAAAATAAAATCAGCTTCTATCCTAATTTTACTGACTTCTGCTTGAGATGATGTTTGGAGGATGTGTTAATGTTTGGAAGATGTGATGATGTTTGGAGGTTGTGATGATGTTTGGAGAATGTGATGACGTTTGAAAGATGTGATGGCGTGTGGAGGATGTGATGGAGTTTGAGGGATGTGTTAATGTTTGGAGGATGTGATGATGTTAGGGTGATGTGATGATGTTTGGAGGATGTGACTGAGTTTGGAGGCTGTGATGACATTTGGAGGATGTGATGATGTTTGGAAGATATCATTATGTTTGGAAGATGTCATGATGTTTGGAGAATGTGATGGAGTTTGAGGGATGTGTTAATGTTTGGAGGATGTGATGATGTTTGGAGGATGTGACTGAGTTTGGAGGATGTGATGACATTTGGAGGACGGCTATGACATATCAGAGTGATATTCTTTGAGGGAATAATTATTACACCAGTAGGAAAAATATTTAATTTAGAGTTTGAAGAATTAGGGGATGGAATAAATTACACTCAGAATAAAAAAGTACCGGACCGTCATACTCTCCTGCCACTATAGTAGAACCTAGGGTTCGTCTTACCTTTATTTAGAGAATTGTATGAGATTCGTTGGAAATTCAATTGAATTGATTAAACGCCACTCATTGTGTCCCGATAGACATTTTATGTTTATTTTACTGTTTAAAACAGTCCAGTAATGTAAATCTGCTCATTTGTGTTGTAAAAGTGAACTTTAAAGTAGACCTTAATGATCCTTCTGTAGTTTAAAGAGTTCATTACAGAAACGTGCCTGTGCTGTAGTTGTTTTCCTGACTTAAATAATTTCCTGAGCTTAAATAATAATAATAATAATAATATAATAATAATTAAATAAATAAATTAATTAATTAATAATAATAATAATAATACGTTTGCATATAACTTACATTGGTTTGTCTTTACATGGAATAAGTGTTTATAAGTTTTTAATTAAATGACTCTTTACCAATTTTCGTATCATAACGTAAACATTTACTACCGTCTACTCCCCATAATAACAATTATTAATTAATCAGTGATTAACAATGCACTATCAAAGCAAATAATGTGAAGTAAATTGTGCAGAATATGTGTTTATTAATCATTATTTGATTGCACTGATTGAAAACAAACCATATAGTTCTGCATTAAAATAAAGTACTAATCATCAGTGCTGATATGCTTTTAAATTATTTACAGTCCAATAATAATAATAATAATAATAATAATAAAATTGCGACATAGAAATGTGAACTGTAATGTATCAGTGAGATAAGAGTCCGGCAGACAGGACAGTCTGAGATCTCTGGAATCTGGAGTCTCAGGACAGTCTGGAATCTCTCAAAAATAAAATGTTTGTGATTTTTACTGAGGTATGTGTGCTGGTAATTTACACCATCATTTGCACCATCAGACCTGGAGCTCTCCTCACCTCCTCTGTCCGAACCCTGGTTGTATCCGGTACCGCCCACCGCGCACAATGAAGGACTCAGAACAATACCAGTGAACACCTGCATTAAAGGAGTCCCTCATACTTTACAAACAAGAAAGAAAAGAAAAGAGGAAAACAGGAAGAAAATGAAATGAATGAATTTGTATAATAAAGACTTTATTCTTACCAACAGTCATATCAGTGTCAGCGGAAAACACACATTAACATCATTTAACACGGATTTTTACTGTTTCGTAAGAAAACAGCTGAAGATCTGTGCACTACTGTCAAACCTACTACTGTTACAGTCTGAAGTCAACATTCACACGTCACACTCTTCCACACGTCACTGATGTGTTTTATTGGAAACCAGCTTTGACATAAAAATTCGTTCCTTCAGAGCTTTTCTAAAGTTTAGTTAATTTTCTTATTACTTATCATAAACTGTCTGATCTGACTCATCAACAAGAATTTAAAATGTAAATGAAGACAAATAAGACTAAACAAAACTGTATAATTCTGGATGATTTCAAAGGATGTTGGGCTCCAAAAACAGACACAGTGTCACTGTTTTCAGAGCGACAGATCCAAGTTAAGTCAAGTGATGTTTTATTGTCCTCTCAGCTCTAGAACACGGTAGTCCTGCAGGACCATGTTGCAACACAACACAATACAGCAAATACAAAAAAACAACAGAGCACAGAGAGAGTAGCATCAATCACTGAGCTGGAAATACAACACTGACAAATACAGAAACAAACACTTTAAATACACATACAGTTAAGCAGAAGACAGTGAGAGTGTAAAAATCAAAACAAGGTGACATCATATTATAATATCACAGTATGTTATATAAGCAGCAGTTTAAACATTTTCCCAGTGAGACGTTGTCTCTATGCTGTTAATGAAAAATAATTATTTTAGCTTCCAAATTATTTTTCACATCATTTAAGACCCTCACGTTCGCTTTTTTGTTCTTTATTTTCTTTTTACGCTGTTATAAAATAACACAATAATAAGTGTGATAATAAAATATTTATGTATTAATAAATAAATCGTCTCATTGGCTCTACATTTCTTTCACAATTAAACATTCAAACTTTACGACATACGTCTCCAGAACAATTTACATTTCGTTAGACACGTTAGACTTGGCAACCTTTCTGTGTTCTCTATGGAAAGTCTTTAAACGTTTAAAAATGTAAATTTGTCTGAAAATGTGTTTAATGCTGCACCTCTCAACACTTCTGGAGAAGACTAACCCTGCACACATCACCCTGCCAGGTCTCAGAGAAAGAGCCAGCCGGTCTGCACTGGTACTGACTCTTAGTCAGGATGACGAGCTGCATTGAGTAGATCAGCAGATCAGTTTGTGCATTTGTTGTTACAGTCTTTATGTAATATGATGGGATGATGCACAACTACTGTACTTATGATGCTTTTGACAGGATTCTGCCCTGTGGCATTTACCCATAATTCATTCTAAACTGGCGCCTGGTAAGAGTGGTCTGCTCATGAAGAAAGGTGTCTATAAACAGACTGCGAACTAATTGACAGAACATCTGTGCTCACACGTCGTTTGTTCTTTCCGTCTTTTTAACTTTCAGATTAATATTTATTGAAATGTCTGCGTCATTTTTTCAAAGTCTAGTTCTTGTTGGTTTTGACAAGAACCCAAAGCTTTACCCGAGCTGGTCACGTGCTCTGATTGTGACAAACTTGAACAAGTTACCAAAGTCAGAAGCTTTCAGAAGTGCTTGGCCCCCTTATGTGGTGCTGGGCAACTTCTTCTAAATAGTCACTTGAGTTAGACTTATAGTCTAGGCCTAATTAGTCTCCTCTTTTAACTTGTTGTTGTAACCCTAGTGGAGTTAAAATATTCCAGCTCATTTGCATTCAAAACAGTAAAAAAATAAAACATCAGCCTGATTGTGTTGTTTGGCTGTGACAGTGTGTGAACCCTGTCGAAGCTGTCAGCCTGACCCGCTTCTGGGAAAGACGCAGAAAAGCAGACGAGCGGAGGACTGAAGCCCAAACCAGAAGCGATACCAGCGCGTCATCAGTCTGTTATTTAAAGCTAATAACAATCGCCCAACGTGATAAAAGCTCCAAACAGAATGAGACGTCACTCATTACAGCAGCCGCAGAGGAATAAAGCGCTGTGTTCACTGTCACTGCGCTAAAAGCTGGGGGAGGTGTGTGTGGGGGGGAGGTTAGGTGGAGAAAATGCTGAAGCCGGTCCTCTGGGGAGCTGCGCATCAAAGCCGGCGAAACCGCATCTCAGAGCACTTTTACACACGCGCGACACTCACTACAGCACAATACACACCGCGCCGAGCCTAAAACATCCCTGCGCTCTTCAGCACCACACACCCAGACCAGACATCCACAACTTCAGCCCAACAGGTCCACAGTAACTCACACCAAAATTACTCACCGCGCAGAAAAACGTCCAAACATTTCAGCAACATCTCAACTATTATTTAATTAATGTTACATTAATGCGGTTTAGTTTTATTTATGTATTTATTTTACAGCATTTATTTTAGTGATTTATTGTAGATCAAGCTTGGAAGAAAAGCAGTCCCTTATAAACTGGTCTATAAAGTCATTTCAGTAGATTCTGATGGAGAGATTCAAAAAGTTCTACAGTGTAAAAACATTCAGTAACTACTGACATCAGCTGCAGTTTCCACAGTATAAGTACTGTAAATTCCATCACAGTATTTATATAATACTGTCATTTTTGCTACAATAATAATCACAATAAACTGTCATCACAGGAATGATGTTCTGTTTTGTTTTTATCACAGCAATTATTAAGACTGTTAACAGGCACTAACATTAATTAGTAATTAAATAGTAATTTATCATTACTTTAAATTCATAAAATAATTACAGTAAATGAAGAAACTCAAAACAATCATTTGTTCTATCCTTTAATGAATCTTTTTACATTTTAAAATGTTTTACATTTGCTTGCCAACAGTCACATCCAATGAACATAAATTCACAGGTAAATATTGAAGTATTGTAAGATTCCAAAACAGTAAAATCAGTTAAATTGCTGAGTTTAAAGTGTAAATGTATAAAACATTGAAATGATATATAAACCAATTCTTTATTCCTTCTTCTGGACTGAAGTATTCTTCCCTGCAGTAGAAGAAAAAATGAGAATCGCAAGCAGAGGAAGAAAGATTTGTATAAAAATGTTTAAAGACTCTTGCCTGTTGTGATGTTTCTCTTTGGCCCGCTACTGATGCCTCAAACTAGCTAGAAAAAAACAGCAATGAGCTAATGGTGCTAACGTTATAGCACAATAACACCACAAATACACAAGTTTTACTGAGCAAATATTGCCAGACTTACTACAAACTTAAGATGTTATCAATCAACTAAATGTTGCCAGATAATAAAATCTAATGTGCCAGCAGTTTATTTTTATGCAATCTAATTTACAAAATACACTAACTTAGGAGTCTGTAACAGTTAGCTAGTCATCTAACGTAGCTAACAGTTAACTATCATGAGAGGAAACTTTAAATATAATTCTTATCAGGGAAATTAGGGACTCTAAATTAACATCATGCTCCAAAATACTGAATAAAATGTCCGTACTTAAGTCAAAGTGAGAAGAAAGTCTATTCAGATCTTCTCAGGAAGCTTTTAGAAATAAATTCTGGTGAAATTCAGGGAGTTAGATCCTCATCATTTTCTCCAATGTGGAGGGTAATAAGGTTATAAACATGACCGGTTCTCAAATCCCTGCATAAAAATACACAACTTCTCATTTTGTGTCAGAACAAATAGAAAAAAAAATCAACAAAAGCTGGAAACATGCCTGCTTACTTTATTTTATTTTACAGGAAAAATAAGTTTACTTTAGAATTAACCCACCACCAATTTTTGACCATAATGCATCTGTTCAGTTTACAACAATGCTGTGAAAACTACTGAAATTTGTTGTGTACTAACTTTTCTATTTTCTATTCTCTCTCTCCCTCTCTCTCCCTCTCTCTCTCTCTCTCTCTCTCACACACACACACACACACACACACACACACACACACATTCTCCTAACCCAAAGAAATTAAAATATTTAATTCAAAAATCTACCATGGTCAAAATTAATAGCCCCCCTGATGTTAATAGTCAATTGTGTGTCCTTTTTGCTGGATAAAAGCCTGTAGTTGTTTCTCCTCATCTCCTGAGGAATCACAGCTCATTCTTCTTTGGAAAATTTCTCAAGCTCCTCTAGATTTGATGACCTTCTGGCATGAACCTTCTTCTTCAGTTCACCCCACAGATTTTCAATAGGATTCAAGTCAGGGCTTTGTGCAGGCCAGTCAATAACATTCACTTTGGTCTTCTGGAAGTACTTATTCACCAGGAGTGATGTACGTTTTGGGTCATTATCATGTTGGAAGAGAAAGCAATGGCCCAGACCAAGTTGTGCTGCTGACTTCACAAATCCTTCTTTCTTCATGATTCCTTCCATCTTGATAAGATTCCCAAGTCAGATGCATTGAAGCTTTCTCACAGCATAATACTCCCACCACCATGTTTCACTGTGGGGAGGCTGTTCTTTGTGTTATAGCCTCTCCTTTTTCCCTCCAAACATAAGCAAAGGCTCTATGGCCAAAGAGCTCTAGTTTTGCCTCATCTGACCAAAGCACATGCTTCCAGTATGCATAATATTTCTCCAGGTTGTTCTTAGCATACTTCAGTTAGGCTTGAAGGTCTTTTCTGCAAAAGTGGAGCTTTTCTTGATCTGCAACTTTTCTTGGTGTAATTCATTTCTTGCAGGCCTGATGGTCTTTTTAGAGACAATTCCTGACTTAACAGTTGTTCTGGGGTCTTTATACACATAGTTATCTTTCCAGGGTATTTGAAATCTTGTGCTTTTTAATTTTTTTCTAATTATTCTTATAGTCTAGTTCTAATTAGTTTCATCTTTTAACTCCTATAATAATAATACTAATAAAAAATAATAATAATTGGGTACTGTAAATTTTCCTTGTGAATAGACACACTGTCTTGGCTACAGTTAAATTAGTGTAATGCTCAGCCCAGAGATGAAGGGTTAAGTGGATGAATAATTGATTTATACAATAATAATTATACATACACATTAAATCTGCCAGTGTTAAACCAACACTATTAGAGTTAAATTAACACTGAGGGTGTCAAAATGTAACACTCTCAGTGTTAATTTAACTCTAATAGTGTTGATTTAACACTGGCAGATTTACTCTGTACTGTATATATATGTATAATCTTATTGTTCCTCTTAATCTATTTTTCTCAAAAAGTCCCAAAACATTGGTATGTTTCCAGGCTAAACCAGACAGGAAATCTGATAGCCTCTCTTCTCACAGCGTTCCTTTTTTCAAAGCTGGATCCTGTTGTGCAACGTGACATTTTGTCAGTCAAGCTATCATTCTTTTAAAAATCCATATCTGTGTTGGATTTTGGTTTTGGTTATTCAGAAGAAAAAGATCAATAATGTCCATTATAGCAGGACTCACAATGACAATGCTGATCTCAGACTCATCTGGGCTGAATCCAATATTACAATCCAATATTAGCTGATGAATACACTGTTACTGGTGTTGTATTACACTGTTACTGGTGGTGTACTACACTGTTACTGGTGGTGTACTGTTACTGGTGATGTATTACACTGTTACTGGTGTTGTATTACATTGTTACTGGTGGTGTACTGTTACTAGTGATGTATTACACTGTTACTGGTGTTGTATTACATTGTTACTGGTAGTGTACTACACTGTTACTGGTGATGTATTACACTGTTACTGGTGTTGTATTACACTGTTACTGGTGTTGTATTACATTGTTACTGGTGTTGTATTACACTGTTACTGGTGGTGTTTTACACTGTTAATGCTCTTGTTTTACACTGTTACTGGTGGTGTTTTACACTGTTACTGGTGGTGTTTTACACTGTTACTCGTGGTGTACTACACTGATACTGGTGGTTTTACACTGTTACTGGTGGTGTTTTACACTGTTACTCGTGGTGTACTACATTATTACTGGTGTTGTATTACATTGTTACTGGTGGTGTACTGTTACTGGTGATGTATTACACTGTTACTGGTGTTGTATTACATTGTTACTGGTAGTGTACTACACTGTTACTGGTGATGTATTACACTGTTACTGGTGTTGTATTACACTGTTACTGGTGTTGTATTACACTGTTACTGGTTGTGTTTTAAACTATTACTGGTATTGTATTACACTGTTACTGGTGTTGTATTACACTGTTACTGGTGTTGTATTACACTGTTACTGGTGGTGTTTTACACTGTTAATGCTCTTGTTTTACACTGTTACTGGTGGTGTTTTACACTGTTACTGGTGGTGTTTTACACTGTTACTCGTGGTATACTACACTGATACTGGTGGTTTTACACTGTTACTGGTGGTGTTTTACACTGTTACTCGTGGTGTACTACACTGTTACAGGTGGTGTACTACACTGTTACAGGTGGTGTACTACACTGTTACAGGTGGTGTTTTACACTGTTACTCGTGATTTTTTACACTGTTACAGTTTCTGGTATTGTGGGGCTTTAGAAGTCGTTCTAGACAGAAATTGAATGGCAGAACCACAGTTAATTTGTTCAGAACCTGAGCTTTGAGCTTGACCACCTACAGAGATATTGACAAGTGACATTAGCCTACAGCTTTGGATTCAAGGATTCAAGGAAACTTTATTGACATTCACATCACATGTTGTACATGAGGTGGAATTAAATTATACAAAACATTAGCAGAGGATGGTTTCAATACATTGACCTCTGGGTTATGGGCTTAGTACACTACCACTGCACCACTCTGCAAAGTACACACCTTAGATGGGACTCAAGCTCACAGTCCCTGGCTTAGGAGGAAAGTATCTTATCCATTAGGCCACTGGGGCAATGCCTTTCTGTCCATAAAAGCTTGATTTAAAAGAAACTTCTTGAAGTGAACTTTGGTGTCCCTTTTCCTTACACTCACTTATGCACATCCTCAGCCACTATTATTCCATTTATTTCAATGTGTCTTGTCTCTCTTAAAATAAAACCTTCTTGTTTACAAATCACACACAGCAGGCAGTGTATTTGATTATTGAGATCTTATGCCACGACTGCTGTTTTAGTACTGTTTATGGTATACTGTGTGCACTTTCACTCAAAATGTATAAAAAAACAAGAATATTTCTGTGATATTTTATTGTAAAAGATAAACTGTCTTTAGAAATGTTCATTTATCATCTATTTTTCAAAATCAACATTGTGAATAAATATATTATTTCTGTGTCTGCCTAATATATCTCGTCATTTCACCAACTGCAGCTATTAAATGTTATTAATGTAAGAAGTAAAATACATGAACATAAATGAAATGCTAATGTTATATTTACTCTGTAAACCATAAGTGTTAATGAAGCAGTTTAGTCAGTTGCTGGAGGGACATATAACACAGGTTATTCTTTTCTCATTTTCTGTCCTTCAACGTTGGCCATCCTCGTTAATGTATTTTATACTATTGTTATATTTAGATTTAATTACATTTAAATTGGGGACCTGGCAACCCTGTTGTTGCTTATAGCACCAGGATCTGCTCCTGGATGTAAATTCAGCTTTTAGTAAAGAATCCCGCAAAGTGCGATAAAACTCAAATTATTTATTTTTAACAGAAAAACTGACTGGACTACACACTTAAAACAACTTTAATAAAACAATATTTTCCTCTTTCACCAACAACGTCTCTGACTCAATGCGCGTCTTAAAAGGAAAGTCGTTAAACTATACCCGGAAATCACGTGCCTATATTGCACATGCGTATTCCAAATCGGGTTTCCTGTTCAAACCGGGTAATAACAGGTGTTTCGTACTGCAGTGAGATCAGTTTGCGGCTGTTCGGGGACAAGACGTGTTGTTCTGAAGCTGCTCCTGAACCACCCAGCATAGACATTAATACCTAGACACGTCATTGACGCGGTTGGCCCGCTGATGTAACGTAACTCTGTGTCCACCATATTGGAGGAGGCAAAGCTGTGCTGTGAACTAATACAAGTGAATGGACTGACCTTCATAAATCGCCTTTCTACAAAGTTATTTAAACGAGTGCATTCATTCACACATTCAGATGTGCACTAATATACACTGGGAAACTTTTAGGCACAAAAAAATAATTTAGTTTTTAAAATGTTAGAATGGCCAAATACAATCAAAAACAATTAGTCAGTCTTACCTGTGAAAGGTAATCCCATGTGATCCCGTTTTAACTGTAAAATGGTTCGAAAAACTCCACGCAGCACCAGAGTGCAGCATCTCTCATGTTTTGGTCGCTTTTGCCACTTCCAATATGGCGGCGATGTTGACATATGAGTCAGCGCTCAATGGCGCGTCTAGGTATATAATGTCTATGCCACCCAGAACCACCATCCAGTCCAGAGTGAAGTCATCTCGCTCTGCTGCAATTTTAGCTTAGCGCGAAGACGGATTATGCTACATTTCACTACAGGTAAGCTAGCTGCCTTAGCATGTTAGTTTGTTTAGTTTGTGTACGTATACGCACTGTCATATCCGTTTTTAATGACGCCACAGATGCCACGTGACATAGTCTACTGCATGTATAAATAAGTGAGCACACCAGTCAGGTGTATCAGTGTGTAAAACCATCATCACAGGTAAAGGATACAGTCACGTGATGTGACTGATGTTTGTGATAATAGTGTAGCAGGTGAAACATGAGACACTGACTCTGTGGGATGTTCTGGGTTGAAGGTGTACTGAGAATGGACTTCTGTACATTCAGTGTCTCCCAGTGGCATAACCATAATTGGTGCCCCACCAGCCATCAATGCCAGAGGGGAACAGCGACTCATGTGAGTGGTACAGAGCAATCGGCATGTCATAGTGCACCAGTTAAACTTTATAATGAACAGTGATCACCACTGAGCCGAGGGTGGTTATACCCAGTATTAGATAAGTGGTCATAATACTCTGATATAAGAGTAAATATGTTCTGATGCTTGATTTTTAACGTTACTGGCCAACACGAGTTTTATCTTGTTTACAGCAACATTGCGAGTCACTTCAGTGAAGTGAAGCTAATGCAGATTTTTTATAAATTGTCAAATAGCTAACAAAGATCACACAGAAAGGGGGGCCATTCCAATGAACTTGTCATTCAATTTTACAAGCTTCAGTCATATTTTTGAGGTGTTTTGCATGACTATGAACCCACATTTTAATCCTCAAAGGGTCTCTGTGGTACTTGGCTTTGCACTAGTGTAGTCATTCAAGGTCGCAACCCTGCAGGAAGTATGGGCTACCATAGCAACACAAAGATGGCTTCTAAAGGCTTAGCATAATTCTGCCCTAATAGAAAAATAACAGCGCCAAATCCCATCCTTAGTGAGCTAGCTTATTCGATGGAGACGGACTCCCCACCTGTGATCCACATAGTTGCCACACCACTGTGCAAAGCCCGCTGCAAAGGGAAGGAGAAAAAGGCGCTTTAAAAATAAAAAAAGAGGAGAGGGGGTGGGGGGGCCTCGCTTTCTGACCAAACTAGATCCTCTCTGCAGCTGAAAACCTGTAATGTGCTCTAAAGTGCCGTTCAGTGACATTTCTTCCGCCAGAAGTGAAATAAATGTTCAGATCTAATCCCAGATATGTTGCATTTTGCAGAGGTTCTGTATTATAGTTATATAGTTTAGATTAAGGCCCAAATGTGTAGATCATTTGATCATTTTGTCTTTGTTGTCAGATGCCAGATTTTGATCTTGCCTGACAGATCTCAGAGTTTGACACAGAAAAGCACTGCGTGTGACTGAAATCTGTAAGGAATTACCCAAATGACTGTACTTCCCCTTCACTCCTAGCAGTAGCTGTATTGTCTGAAAGCCTGATGTAGACTCGGCGGCCTTTTGAAATGAAAACGCAGTCTTACTGTTGGACCAGATTCAGACATTTAGATAATACCTCACTTTGCACTCACTTTTTATATTAGCTAGTTACATCATAGCTGCGTTTCAAACTGAAGTTTGATGATACATTTAGTTTTACAGAGACACACGTTCAGATAATCAGTACTGAGTGATTCTGTCTGCCTGCACGTTACTACAAACAGTGCAGTCAGAACTCATTTAGCAGATTCCATACAAGAACCCTGAGTGGATAAAAATGAAAGTGCAGTACATCTTGGGCTGTTTAGAGTAATAGAAAACCCATTTTAGAACCTGGATAGATTTTAACATATGTCTCAAACAACACTGCCAAATATTTCTTCTGTCCAAAACTACCACTGCAGCCCATCACAGCACATGGGTATCTTATTAGTGCTGAAAAAGCGCCATTGTTATGGAAATGAAGGCTTCCTGGATTTTGTCTGCATCCATCAAACACATTTTTGAAGGTTCTGGGCCCCATGTAAACAATATTTGTTTAGCATTCTTTTGAAATGCTATATCACAGCTGTCTGTGGGTCCGTCGTGTTTTAGTCTCATTTATTGCTGGAAAGACCAAAACAAAACAGTTGGCTTGGCTTTCCTGTCATATTGAGAACTTTCACTTTTAATGAAACCTCTCTTAAACTAGCTGGTTACTGATGCTCAGCCGACACTGTGGACTGTTTCAGATTTCACTGTTGCAGAGTTGACTAGACGATGGCAGCCATAATAAACAATCTGAAGAGTTTTGATTACACACTACGGTTCGGTCCCAGCGATGAAGGTTTGGCTGATGCAGACATGCTCATGGCATGCTTGTTTGACCAATCAAAGGGCAACTTCACCCACTTAGTGGAATCTCATTGAATCTCTGTGAAAACGTCCTGTTTCTGAGCCTTAAACTGAACACCTTTTCCACATCAAAGCACACAGAAGAACCGGCTTGGCGAGGGCTCACATCTTCAGGAAAGAATGGCCTCTACAGAGAAGCAGACACCACTGCTCTAATTTGCCTTGCATGGCCCTCCCCATCCCCCCAGCGTCTGCACAGCTCAGTCCTGATCCGAGGCAGCAGCGGCTATCTGACGAGATCACACGGAGAGGTGCGGGAACTTAAAGGCGAGGAGTTACTGTGCATCCTACCAGGAGCCTCAAAAGGGTTGTATTAAAATGCGCTCGATATGCCGGTCAGGGCTTTCAAAGTACTGCACGCCCTCTAGCCCCGGCAAACTCAAAGGCCAACGGTCCATGCTCAGTAAGGGGAATCTGGCCCCCATTAATTTAATGATTCTAGGGTATTAGTATGCCTACGCAGGCTGTGAAGTCTCCCTTTTTCCATCTGTGGTGGAGGTTTACAGGAGTGACAAAGGTGAGCGGAGAAAGAGGTTCACGATCCTAAATCGGAGATTAAGCTCTAGCTGTCAGGGATCTGTTTGAAAGTCTTGAATCAGAAAGCTCAGAGCTGATACAAATTAAGAGATATTTATTCACCACGAAGACCTTTCAGACCTGCTAGTGTTCCTCTAAAAGCACTGCAGAAAAAAATGGGCCAACATCTTCAGCAAATGACAGGAGATGGGAGACATACTTTTGCATAATTTGACACCCTCTTGGCTGAAAGCTGGGAACACTCTGGTCGTAGAGATGGAACTGTGAATCACAGCAGTGTTTCTGCTAGCCACACTGCAACTGGCCTGTGTTAGCTCAGCGTCAACGCATCTGCCACGTTTAGCCAAAAGGAGCCAGTGGGTGACGTAGCTGTCTCTTCTAAAGATCGAAATACCTGAGAGCTCCTGAGTGAGCCCCTCCTGACTTTGATGTGTTGCTGACAATCACCTGCAAGAGATTAGCCAGATAGTGGAGTGTGGCGGCCTTCTCGAACCAGGAAGTGGCAGCTGCTGGAGCTAATTAAAGGCACAGTAACGGAGCCTCTCTCACCCCGACATCAAACGTCTCAGAGCATGGCAGTCTGCAGACCCATCTCGGGGGTGCCAGGACCTAATGTGACCGAGAGCAGGCGCATGCTGGGCCTGAGACCTGACCCTTGGACCGTGGCTGAACCGGAGTAGGGTAGCGGCACGGTGGGGAGTATGGAGGTCCAGGCTCACCTGTGCCCGGGTGTCTGTGCGCTGGGTGGTGGCGATGCGTCCGCATCTGTGTTTGCCCGCAGAGTCCGACCTAGGGAGCAGCGAGACAGAGAGCGGAGGTCAGAGGTCAGCAGGAGAGGGCGAACTTAAGAAGATCACACATGGGGCACATTTAGGAAACACTGTCTGAAGGTAACATGCATTCTCAACTGTTGTGGCTGCTCATGAAAACATGAAATGTTCGCACCGCTTTTATTCTTACCCTCCTGACCTCAGTAAAGCAAAAGCTGCTACTCTGACTAAACACATGCTGGTGAGGTGTAATAGTTAATTATGTAGTTCAGCAGTTCCCTAAACCCAACGCTTTCAACATTTGAAAGGAAGGATTCTTGATTTGATTACAAAGAGCACATTCTAAAGTCTTTGACCCCCTTAGTTCTAGTGCAGAGGTGTAGTCTTGTACTCAGTTTGAAATAAGTTTGAAGTCAGATAAACTGCACCGGGGAGAGATTCCAGAAGCATTGAAGAAAGTATCAGGTATTATTTCGAGACATGCAGACGATAAAAAAGAAACTTTGAATCTCCTGGCTCTCCCTTCGTCTTTTAATGTGTCTATCCATCATTCGATCCCTGAATGTACCTGTCGGGGGAAATATATGGAGTTAAAGCCGTTATGCAGTTATCCATCACTCTAGCATTACACCGCAGTGATGATATACAAATCAAAGGTGTAGTAAGTCAGTGTTCTCTCACAGTGATGTAAATAGTTTGACATTCTTTGCAACCCTCCAACTTCAGCAGCTTTACTGTTGTCAGAAATCATGAGTGGTTTTCCCCAGATTCTGTGTTTCACCGCATTTTTCAAGCTTTTTGAATTCAGTAATTCATGTTGGAGCATCATAACATTGCTGGATTGCGCCACATTTTTTAGTCTTGATTGTATTCTCCTCAAAAGGAGGTCACGTTTTTAACAGATCTGTGCTTTTCCGCATCAAATTCCAAGAACGGTAGCTCACTCGTATTTTAAAAGACGATCATATCTCAGACAGTATATCGTACCTACCCTTAATTATAAGTACAGTAACAGGATGGTGTTTGCTCAGCACATTTGAAAAAGCCTTTTTAAATGATTCTTTAAGCTGAAATGTTTGGGCCTTGCTGCTAAACCTCTTTGTTTAGCCATTATTGTGGGTGTTCCACATTGTGCTGTGCACTCGCCTTATTATAGTGCGAGACAATGTGTGTTAACGGGGGTATAGTAGCTGTTCATAAATGATCTGGCATTGTTACGTTTGGCACTGGAGAGCCACACTGCCTCCATGCAGCAGATTAGTGTGGGTGGTGGCTCTTTGTGGCAACCTGCCACATGTAGAATGGGCTGTTTAAGTCCTGGTGAAGGGCCCGCTGCACAGCCTGGTACACCTTTGCCTCCTGCTGCCCCACTGAGAGTCTGTAGTGCGTATGCCACCTGAAGCAAACCCTGCAATTATATGAGCTGATACTCGGTCAGATTAGTGAAACAGTACTTTATTCCCCCACAGCCCTGGAGGTTCCACCTTAGCCTAAGAAAACGGCAGTGCAGAATCATATATTCTTTTGATTTCGGACAATAGCGGAGCAGATAATTCGATTCGGACCTCAGCGGAGCGGATACTGTGTGGACCTGCCGAGCTGAGTGGAAGTAGAGATGGAACGTTGACAGGATTTCAGGCCTTAATAGTATTCTGCCACCCTGGCCGACTGGGTCTTTGCAGAATGGGGCGAGAACATGTTTACGGCAGGCCCGGGCGGCTTTGTGGCGTCCCGCTCAGCGGCAGGTTGTGTGGGAGACCGCGTCAGGCTCCTTCAGCGGGCAGTCGTGTGGCTCAATCTCGTTAGAGCGATTTCTCTGCCAGCCTCCGCATGAGCAGGCCTCCCTAAAGTGTGTCATCAGCAGATGTCTTTATAGAGGAGCCCAGCGCCGAGCCGAGATGGAGACAGCTTTGGCAAATTTGGTCTGCTTTTCCTTTTTTCCCCCCACTATTATCAGTCTATCGGGCCTAGCAGCCGTTTTCCATTTGGGTTTTAATGTGCCCCGAAGTCCCAAATATTGCCTGCCTCAGCAGGGTAGACCTGAGGATACAGTCTATACTGCCAGTCCACACCTCCCGGGTACATCTGTAATAAATAATTAATGAAGACCTTTGACCTTTTGGACAAGTTTAGACGCTGTCGCTGATTTGATCATCGTCATCGTGGTGATGATTTACCTTCGTGCGGTTAATTAACCTGGTATTAGGAAAAGGATGTTAAGAACAACAGATGATTTAATCTAAAACCTCGGCACAACAGGCACTTTTAAATCATAATGGGTGAAAAGTAGGAGCTCCATGCTGCTTAATGATGATGGAACAGGTAATGGAGCTGCGCAGGATTTGTCTCAGGAGATGCTGACAAACGAGCACATTTACACCACGTATTAGCTTACAGTTTTAATTAAAAAAAGTTTGTGAAATAGTGTTTTTAGAAACAGGGCGTCAGTAAAAATCCTCTAAAATGAGGTCATTTCTAAACGGCCGTGTGTGACGTATCGTAACTGTAGTTTAACTCAGAGTTTGGGAATATGTCATAGGGTTAATAAACCTAACGTACACTGGGACCCGTCATCTTCATCACTACTGAAATAAGCAGAACCCTGTTTAGTGCCATTCATGATCCCATCCGAGCCTGAAAAGCGAGCGTTTTGAAAGAACCCTTTTGTCTGATTGAGACGTTATTTTGCCCTTTTATGTCTTTGTTTTCAGCGTCTTTGTCTAAATAAGATCTAAATACGTATTTGAATGCATTAAGATCGTATCGTAAGGACTTTGTCGTTGTCTGATTGCGTGTACGACGCGCTCACCCTGCCCGCCGGTTGACTGAGTGGTATTTTGATTCTCGGCTGAAAGATGAAGCTTTTTAATAACGTGATATCTTCACAGTTGTGACTTGTCGACTGTGATGTGTTGATAGTGAGGTTATGCTCAGTTCTGCAGATAAAGAAGACGTGACAACAGGTCTCGATACTCTGCCGTTTGTTACGGAGCCCTCTCAGAGCCGGTTCATTTTTAAAGAAGTGGTGTTTAAAAGCTCAAGGCTACACCACATAAAACCCCCAGGCAGGAGTTTCCAATACAAATAATGTGAGGAGGAGAATTGACCTGAAACAGCGTGTACCAATGCCTAAGAGACTCTCTTAAAATATCAAAACAAAGCATTCAGTACAGGCACGTGATGAAACAGACAACAGCAGTAACAGCCAAAGTGACTCCACAGTGAATACAGGTCTGGGCCTCCACTTCCACGATGAGCAGGAAGTGATAATAAGCCAGAACATGTGAATGTACTTTCACACCTGTACTCAAACACCTTGATGTGGCACTTTGCATTGCGCTTCACATTGCGCGGCGTTCTGCGCGGTTTCCGGGCCTCATGGGTAGGGGCCACATGTATCTGATATCATTGGTATTGACTCCCAGCGCTCATTCAATGTTAATCTTGCATTAATGTGCATGAGACACTGTACTGTAGTGCTAACCCTTCCCCCTCATCATCCATGTTTGTTTTCGCTGCTGCTTCATTATCAGAAGGCTAACTGCTTTGCAGCGCCTCCTGCTGCTCCCCCCGGAGGAAACTCGGGTGCTTTCAGAATTCAGCCTTCAGATTAAAAGGTAATCAGAACGGCCGGTCTCAGCATGTTTAAAAATTTGATAATTTGCTGTTCCATTATTTAGTAAAATAGGCTGTGGTCATCTCACCCCATGATGTTGAGGATATAATTTAATATTTTTGCAATTTGCTGAGATTTTTTGCTCAGTCGAGCGGCCGGTATGTCTGTGATGAGAGGCTGTCTTTGCTCTTTTCATGTTTGCTGGGAGATTTGCTGACTGATCTCAGACCAGTTCAGTGGCAGGATGTTCTTGTTTATCAACTGCAGTGTAATTTGTTCTCTTTTAAAGAGATACTGCACATAAACCCACTGACTAATCATCTGGCATTTGTTTTCTATTTTAGTTTTCTGGTCCTGTAATGAAGCTGGAGTCCAGACCCTGTGCTGGCGGGGGGCTCTCAGGTGTCCAGCCAGGTCAGAGGTGTGAGGTGAGACTCGCGGTTCCTGATTGGAGCGTGAGGTGACTGAGCCGAATGGCCGGTTTGGACTCTAATGAAGGCGCTCTGTGGCAGGACCCCTTTTTCCTGGCAACAACATGTCACTGTAAACAAGCTGCAGGACATTGGCAGGGCACTTCCTGGTTATATAATGGTGACCTGCTTTGTGTAAAGACTTAGGTCTGACTCGGGGGGTGGGGGGGTATGAACAAATAGAAGTGGTGGTGTGAATTAAAAAATAGCTAAGAGTAACACAGATAAACTACAGGGGTTAGACAATGAAACTGAAACAGCTGGTTTTAGACCACAATAATTTATTAGTGGGTGTTGGGCCTCCTTTTACAGCCAATACAGGGTCAATTAGTCTTGGGAATGACATATACAAGTCCTGCACAGTGGTCAGAGGGATTTTAAGCCATTCTTCTTGCAGGATAGTGGTCAGGTCACTACGTGATGCTGGTGGAGGAAACCGTTTCCTGAC
>BRDA01012296.1:0-12149 GCA_036984385.1 Crenuchus spilurus | reverse complement strand
TTTAGCCATGAAACCTCCCACACTAACATGACAGTGTTTCACTTTCATTGTCTAACCCCTGTACATCAGCATTATTAGTGCACTTTAAGCTGTGGAGTCTATTTGGCCCGAACGAAACCGTTTTTTAAGTGAGGAAGGATTTGTAACTTCCACATCTGCACGATTATATTTGCTCTGAAACTACAAGATGTTAGAAATAGTACACACTGTGTAGAACCTCTAATCTACTCCAGCTCGGGTTAAACTGGCTCTTTAAAAACAAAGCACAAAGAAAAATGAGGCAGATTTGGATATATAACCCCATCCCCATCCCTAACCCTCACCCCTTCTGCCTTTTAGGCTTTTATACTTTATTTGCTCATCAACATACACAGCTAGTGTGCTGTACAAAACATGGCTGCTTGCAGTACATCCACAAGTTCGGGGGGGATTTTACTTTCTCCCCTTCAGCTTGTTCACATCCAGACATGGCATCTCTTACACATAGTGTGGTTTTAGTTAGCGGACAGTAAAAAACGTGTTCCTGACAAATGGAACTGAGGCATCATGGCGTCTGCGGTGCAGAAATATGGAAATGGAGTCAAAATGGCTGAATAGGCAGTTCTTTTCCTGACATTGTACAGTACAGCGTAAGAAGATGCCTGAGACACACTGAGGTGGCATGTCTGAGGTGTTTCTGAGGTCGTACTGCTGGGTGTGTGTTTTGAGTAAATGGTGATTAAACTCTCAGTCTTGGGCACTAAGCCGCGTACAGACATTCACAGATTATAACCAAATTTACTTCATTTTCGTTTGTTCTTCATTACAAAACACAGTTAAAAGCTACTTTTACATCAGAGATTTTTAAAACATCTTACATTTGTAGTTTTAGAGCAAGTTTAAACAAATATAAACACTTAAAAGTCACCTAAAGACTCCACAGTTTAAAGCACACAAATAATCTTATTTTTAAAAGTATGTTTACATGCAAAAGTGAAGTAAGAAGTGAATCATTTTGTGAAGCTAAAATAAAAAAAAATTTTCATCACTTTTACATGGAATACCTCATTTATGTTTTTGATTTTACAAATAAAACAAATACCTTAACAGTAATAAATCTGATGGCAATAATCCGAGTAATAATGTGTCTCTTATATAACAACACAAACTGAATATTCATGATATTTAAATAAGATCGTAATTAACTTGACTTTAACATTTAATTCAGCGTTTTTAAAGGAAAAATCATGTTTAACCTAAATTACATTTTTACAGTAATGAAGTATTTTCTTATGCTGCCGTTATATAGAACTGTGTGCAAAAGTTTGGACACCCCTGTAAAATTGCACATTTTATAGATTTTCTAAGTGAAACGAGTAACGAGTGACTTTATTTCTACAGGAAACAAATCACAATATTTTCTGCACATTTTATTGTGCAGTTTATATTTATTTACTAAACGTAACACAATGAAAAAATGTAAATGCACAATATTTAATGTGCCATGACGTTTGTACATGCTATATTTTACATTTCATTTTTTTCTCCAAAATGCTTCACTCAGTAAATGAAGAGTAAGTGTGCATTAACATCTGCAGATGTTTGTTCTCTGTAGAAGCTTTAACTTAATTTATTTACAAAATCAATAAAACATGTTGTTTAACCAGGGGAGCCCACATGCCCACAAAAACACAATCATACAAATAAATGACAGAAATAGAATAAAATGTAGACAGAACCACTTTAGTATTAATGTGCTGTCAGAGTCAAATAGTCGACATTTCCTGTAATTAAATAAATTAAAAATCAAACGTCGTCCTCACTCAGTAAAGGCAAGCACACTTTATTTATCTAAAATATTTTCATGAAGTAAAATAGTTAATGTTTCACATTTAAAATCTGTCATTTATTTGTATTTAAAACATAAACGTGTATAATTTAGTTTTCAGTTCGCTTATTTAAAATATGTCGACTTAAACCGTTTAAACACAAAGTAGAGCAGCGCAAAGCTGCTTAATATCTTTCTCCTAATTTTGATCATTGTTACAGAGCACTGTAAGCAAAACTGACATGTCCCAAAAGTACTAAAGTTAATGTCTGAAATAAAAGTTGTAAAGTATAACAGACGCCACTAAAAGTGAGAGAAATGTACAGGACTGTTGTATGTTTACAGACTTTAAACTAAATAAATGACTTAATTGTGTAAAATAAACATTTAAAGAAAAGTCTTTTGTAATGAATAGTATTAATTAATTAATTAGTATTAATGGCACATTAACAGATGCAGTATTTTGGGTTATTTCTGGATGTGGTGTTGTCTCAGTGAGCACGTGTAACTCTAAAGGTTAGAGCAGTAAAGATTGGGACGCAGGAGAAAAGTTTGATTTGAGCAGAAGTTTTATTGCTTACAGTGAATAAATAACTTGCGTAATTAATAGCGGCTTTGTTTGTTTGGAGGTTTATTTGTTTGTTTAGTGTTTGATCTCCATCTGTTTACGAGGACCTGACCGCAGGATTTTCATTCTTTGTTTTGTAAAAGTTCCTCAAAAGCTGGAAATTCATTAGGTCTCTCGTCTCGGCAGATAATTGGCAGAAGTTTCTTTTAAGACCAGTGTTTTATTTTTATTTTTTTACTTCTTCAAGGAGTGCAGCCATGGATGCTTTAAACAGAGTCATAAAGTAATAATACTTAATGATAGAGGCTGATCAAAACTGCTGTTATTCAGATTCTGCCTGTGAGTGAGAGGAGTGAGAGAGGACACTGAATGAAAGTGCACCATCTGTTTTTCACATGTTCTTTAGTAGCAGCGACATCAAACTCCACCATTAGCTCATTTTAGCCTTTCTACTGAAATCACTCACTCTTAATCGCTTTTTACTGTCATCTGTTCTTTTGTGTTATTCCACCAGTTTCAAGTGTGATGCCGTAATAGTGCGAAACACCAATCAGCGTTCAAAACCGCCCTGAAACCCAAATATATATAAAAACACTTTTTCCCCAAAGCTCTACATTATGACTGCTCACTCACAGGTGCGCTCTGTTATAAATTTGATCCGGAAACAAGAGCGCGTCTCGTGAAAAAAGAAGATATACAGGTTACACAATTCCATATCAAGTGTCTATGCCGTTTGTAGTTGTGCGAGGAAAGGAAACAGCCAGTTCTGACTGTGCTGGAGTTCCCGTCTCACTCGTCAAGTCCTCCCAACCTGTGAAAGCGGTGGAGAGAAAGTTACCTTCCTCACCCTTTTCATTCCCAATTACAAAGAAAAACGGCTCTCACATGATTTCCCAAAGTTAACCTTACTTGCTGCGAGTAAAGGAGGGAGTGGTGAGCGCCCCCTCTCCCTCCCCGATACTATAAAAGCTTTCAAGAACAAAGGCTCAAAGAGATTTTTATATGAAGCTGTCATATTTTACAAATAAATAGAGCCTAATGATTGGAATGACTCTCTTTAAGGGTGAGGAGTGGATTACTGCTCAGTGTCCTCAGCCATGCAGAAGACTGATGCCCGCTGCACTTTATGGAAAACTGTATTTATGGGCTGACATACGGCCTCGAGTCGTAAGGAGTCTGAAGATGTCAGATGTATCATATACACGGATTTAGGAGCAGTGTTATCTAACAAGTCTGACTCTAAAATGGTGCTGGCGAATATGGTAGAGTGTTACATCACCAAATCCTTCTTCTCCACAAAACAACAAGCCTAAAATGTGGGTGGGGATGCGCACGTCTCTGTGAAATAACTTTGCGGCGGTGGATTAAAACCGGACAAAACTCGGATGTGAGTGTCACCGTTACAGACGCCCACGCTCCACACCATGGGAAGCAAAGATATTATTCTGCATTTCCAGTTTTCGCCTTCCCACGTGCAGGCGGCAGCCATTTTGCTTCCTCTTGGTGCACGAGCTCCAGGATGGCACAACGTGAAGCCTGAGCCGTAGGAAAACATCAGTACCATAATGTTTTGATGACTTGCATTCTGGCACGTTCAGACTATGTGCAGGGCGGCACCTATGCTTCTCTCCTCCTCCTGCTCACAATGTTCCAGACTCGCTTTGAGTAATGGCACACCACATGCCCCCCACACACACACGTCAAAGCACACAACATGGGTATAGATGAGCAAACACTTGCTCTGCCACACGTCCACATGTACATGTTCTCGCCCACATGTGAACGTGCAGAGCATGTAATCCAGAGGTGACCTCCACTTGTTAACAAGGAGCCGTGTCAAACTGGTCCATCAGTCCGGATCAGTCGCGTAGTTCTGCTGTTTTGTATTTAAAGTCTCATTCTTAATGACGTGTACAGCTGATCTGCCAAAGTGCACAACAACTGAACGTGAAAAGAATTACTAGCAGCATTTTTGCATGGCTGCTCTGTGCCACACGACTGTGCCAACATTAGTATTCCTGGATGTCATTGTTTGAAATGATTTGCACTGCCAGCAAATTTCCCTGAAGCTTCACCACTACACTAATCCACAGCTACCCGTGCTGTCCAGTTAGGCAAGCCTGTTACCCCTGACAGGTTCTTCACCAACGCACACACACACAACCCACCCCCTCCGCACGTACACATTTGCTTAGCTGTCCAACTCGACCCAGCTTCACAGGCCTGTGAGGACACACACACACACACATGTACACACACTGTACCACTCACCTTGGCCACGCGTCGTCCACACAGGTTGGCATTTTATTTGTGGCGTCCGCCATGACTGTAACTAGCTTTGATACATGTTTCTATTGCCTTCCATGCAGATCTCTGCACTTCCTAATAGCCTGAAAGCTGCTGTACCAAATCCCTTTCAGCTGGCACGTCACACACCAAACCGAATGCCATAAACCCGCTCAGGCTGGACCGGCACCGGCGGGGGATGGCGTGAGAGTGGCGGACAGCTCTCCTCTGGGTTTTTTGGGGCAGGATTATGGATTGAGACATACAACTGAGAGGCTAAAGTTACACTTTTCATTCCCACCGAGGGGGTCTCCCTGCTGCCTGGAAGCCTGGAGACTTTTAATTCCTCCCCTCAACTCGCAACTAACCGGCGTCCACTAAGGACAGTTCTATATAATAATTAGACCTTTTTTGGTTAAAGAAGTGAAGGAAAAGTGCAGTTTCTTCTTTTTTTGGTGCTTGTTTTTATGTTTTTCATAAAGAACGAGAGAAAAGAGGGAAGAAGAAAGGAGAGGACATACTGAGAAGTCCTCATTCACCAAAGCTCCAAGGAAAGAGAGAGCAGTATGCCCCCTTCTGGCTCTTTTCTTTTCTTCCCTCTCTTCCTCCCTCCTCTCTACCCCTCCCCACACTCCTCTGTCTGGAGATGTGAGGAAATATCTTTTGATCTGTTCTGACAAAGCAAGGGCTCTTAGGAGTGGCGAGTGCGTCTCTGCCAACTGATTTGGACGGAGAAAAAAAATGTGCCTAATAAGACGTTTGCAGCAAATGAGGGTCTGATAAACACTGCATGTCTGCTCGTTGTTGCAAACATGATCTCTCCTCCCCTAAAAGCCGAGAACCTCTGCACTGCATTGTGATCTGGGAGATCTTCCTGCCTTTGAAAACGCCTGTGCTATAGTGACAGTGCAATTCAAGAGGCCACCTCAATATTGATATGGCCCTCTAATCTGCCAGCTGAATGGAAATGAAGATTTTTTCTCAGAGGAACTGTTTGATCTTGGCCTGAATCTGGGGCACAAACTCGTACACTTTGTGAGTCGTGGAGGATGAAATCTTTGCTAGTCATGAGGGCATCAAATCATTTATTAACTCTGCTAGTCAATCAGGATGACCGAGCAGATTGAATAGAGCATTGGTGGAAGGCCTGTGGTCGCTGTCGCTGTAACAGAGTTGGCTCGGGCAGCTGAGCCTTTCTAGTTGTGCCACATCACCCGACAAAATAAACTCATCATCCCTGTGTTTGTGTATGTGATGGGGGCTGGTAGGGGGATGGGGCCGAGATGCTTCCCCCTGGCTTTTCCTGGGCACTGCCCCAGGCCGGCAGCTCAGCGTTCCAGGGCAGACCCGGGAGCCGGCGCCAGTGCCGGTGAGAGGGCCGAGGCTGCCGTCAGTGCCCAGGACAGGAAGGGGGCAGCGTGGCCACGTCAGGCCCAGGCACGGGTAATTATGGCGGGGAGAAGCCGATTAGCCCGTGCCTGAGCAACACAGCAAGGGGGACGGGCCCACGCCCAGCGGGGAGGGGAGTCCTGCCACAGCAGCGACCAATCAAGTGTGAAGCCCAGCGCGGACCCCCAGCCCCACCGATTCAGTGGGAAAAAGGTTTGGCTGGCGGTTCAGAGCGCCGCAACTTTCACGGATTAGTTGAGACACTATTCTGGCCGCTGAAAGGGGAACACAGCACGGGAGCAAAGCTTCAGTGCGCACACACACACTTGCAAAAAAACTCCCAACAGCTGGGAAGAGGGCCGGAGCCTGTACCCTGTCACCATGGTAACCACATATCTCGCAATTGAGTCAAAATGAAGACGCTTTGGCCTAAAATTTGGGGTATTTACAGATTTCCCGTCGCTAATGCAGGTCTATTCAATTGTACTCGCCTCCATAATTTCATAAAAGACTACTTTACCCCAGCCTGGTAAATCTGAGCCAGCGAGCACTTATTATATACAAAACCCACAAACCACCACGTTCCCAAAGGTTCTTCTCTTCCTACCAAATCATTTTGCGCAATCAGTTTGTATTAAGCCGGGAACTGAAGGCTGGAGATGGCCTGTGGAGATCGGCGATGCTCTATTTCTCTTTTATATCCGTCTGAAACATATCATTTCACAATTACGCCACCGCTGAAGTGCGACATCGTCTTTTGTGCGTCTTTAATGGTGACTGTGGGCATTTTTCACAGAACACTAGCCATCGTTTCATTATGCGTCTGCTGGCCTCAGGAAGCAAGCTCTGCACAATCAAAAAATTGTTGGCATTAGTGCTTTTGTTGGCACGTGAATTATTTGACTGCAACTCGTGGCTGTAATCGCAGCACAAGACCGAGATTGTGAGATGATTAACATCGGTGTGGACCTGTTAGCGAGGACGATTGGATACACTGGAGATCAATGGCTGTTTTCTTCACTTCCCTGTTTGCGGTTTTGTGCAGTCTCTCCTAGCGCAGTGTTTGGAAGAGCAGTAAACAGGCAGGTGGTGTTAGTGGTGTATTTGGGTGCTGTGTGTGAGTGCGCCTGTTCTCACTCTGCTTTATTGTGTGTAATGGCAGCTTTTCATTGGGCCGCTGATTGAAATTTGGCATTCTGTGAGATGAGATGAGGAGAGGGGCCGCAAGCTTCCAGGGGCTCCCCTCGTGCTCTGTCCTATCATCATGTGCGCTGTGCTATGTGTGCGATGCTCATTGCACCAACTTTGAAGTGACATAGCTCTCTCTCTCCGTCTCTCTCTCTCTCTCTCTCTCTCTCTCTCTCTCTCTCTCTTCTGTTCTGTGCCGCTTTGATGCGCTTACGTTCTATGAATAGTTGTCTTTAATGCTGCTTTCTCGTGCCTCCCTCACTCCCTCCTCTCCCTGTAAAACAGTGAATCGCTTTCCTTTGAAACACCGTCCATAAATTACGAGTTGTCAAGTGTCATTTCCCTTGTTTACTGCCATTTTGGGCATTTTCCCCCCTTGCATTCTTCCCAGTGTTTCACGTTTAATTGCACCAATAATGTTCTCCCGGGTTCAGCAGCGCCGCACATGCAGCTTGTTGCTGCCGCGAACGGAAACTATTAAAATATTTTCCAGACTTCACGAGCTTGTGCACGTACGTGTGTATATGTGTAATTTGTGTGGATATATCCCACTGCGTTACCACCAACTACGACCATGTACTACATCTTAGGCTAAAGCTCTGTCACAGAGTTGAGAAAGAAAAAGTGAGAGAGAGAGAGAGAGAGAGAGAGAGGGTACAGGAAATTAGCCGTAGAGTGTTTCTAAAAAGGCCATGTTGTACCTCTCCTGTGCAAACAGTCTAATTTATAGCATGTCAGCAGAAGCCAACAACCTTTTATGGCCCTACAGTAATTTCCCATATGTTGAGTGTATATTACCATTATGGGAATAGAGGAGTAGGAAGTGTTTAAGTGTTGGTGGCTCCATGCTGAAAAGTGGTTAAAGCATCAAATAAAAGCACAAAAGATGAATAAAGACCACAGATCAGTGTTGACAAAACTGGGCAAATGAAGTTTAAAAGCATTATCTCAGAACTCTAAACTCTAGCTTTGTCCTGATATGCTGGAGGTAGAAGGATTTTTAGAATAGAAGATTTTGTAACGATCCTTTCATCCTTCTGTCCATCTTCTTAAATGCTTAAGGGTTGTGGTGAGACCCTGTACTCCTTCACTGAATGCTGTGCAGGGCGTTACACTATTTTAATCATAGCCAGGACAGAGTGCCAATCCGTTACTGGGCACACTCTCCCACCAGTAACCAGTTCACATCACTGCCATGTTTTTGGACTGTGGGAGGAAACCCCCCTGCACACATGGAGAGAACATGGACACTTCACAGGATTCAAACCCAAAACTCCAGGTGAACAACCAAGCCATCCAAGAGCCTTTCAGTGGACTCGGTTTGTAAATGAGAGAATGTTTATACTTTATACCAGGGGCACACAATACGTCGATCGCGATCTACCTGTCAATCGCAAAGGTAGTGTGGGTAGATCTCATGTCATTTAAAAAAAAAAAAATAGACGTCAGCCTATCATCCGTCCTTGCTATAAAACATCTCACTTGATTGACATACACGGAGACTGGTCAAGCACTAGGACCCAGTGGGATTCCAAGCCGCTCAATGTGAAAATCCTGTTTCACTTTAGACTGCCCACAAGCTCATTCGATTGGCTCTGCCGTTTCTTGCTAACGTGTGATTGGCCGTCTCCGCTATCGCTTCATAAAACAGCATCTGGACTTGTAAACGCTGTTTTTCAAGATGGCCAGCAGTCTGTGTTCTCCTGTCACTGTAAGTTCTTAACATGTATGTTTGTTCTGCCTGTGTAAGAAACCTAAAACTGAGCATTTCCACACAGAGTGGAGGACTTTTTTACTGTCATTTTTAAGTGTGTTTGCCTTGACTGCATTATTCGGCGTCAGCCGTTTCACACATGAAGATCATTAAGTCCAAGTATCATTCCACCATGAATGATGATCATTTGGAGGTTTGCTTGAGGCTGGCTATTAGCAACTACTGTCCAGACTCTGCATCCCTAACAGATTCCATTCAGTGCAAGTCATCAGAGTAAAGTAGGCTAATGACAAAACATGTACACAGTTGTATTGTGTAATAGGGGTTCATGTAGTTATTCAAGGTACATCAGCATACACTGTACACATAAATTGTCAATATATTTATAAATAAATATGTCTTGCATTTTTATATTAGGTAGATCATTTTGACTTAGTCATTAGATAAGTAGATTGCAGGCTGAAAAAGTGTGTACACCCCTGCTTTATACAGACCCATTCCAAAAAATTTGAATATCATGGAAAAGTTTATTAATTTCCATAATTCCATTCAAAAAGTTAAACTTTCATAGATTATAGATTCAGGACCCACAATTTAAACAATTTTAAGTATTTATTTGTTTATTTTCACATAATTTGGACTTCCAGATCATAAAACCCACAAAAACAGGATTTAAAAAAAAATTTGAGTACTGTGGAGAAATCAGCCCAAATTTTGCAGGGCATGAATGTTTTAAACTGAGTGTGACAAACTAATCATCTATTAAACTTAAAAGACCTGCACAGGTTTCCCCAGGTGTCATTAAATTGTCTCAGTTCGGTTCAATATGGGGAAGACTACAGACATAACAACTGGCCAGAAGACCATCACTGATACCCTCCATAGGATGGGGAAGCCACAAAAGTTCATAGCTAAGGAGGCTGGCTGTTCACAGAGTGCTGTGTCCAAGCACATCAATGGAAAGTCTAGTGAAAGGACAAACTGTGGCAGGAGAAGATGCACCAGCTAAAGAGATGACCATGGGTCAAGCCACTTCTGAACCTGAGCCAACGCAGGAAACGTCTCAACTGGGCCAAGGAGAGTAAGGGCTGGACCGTTGCCAGTGGTACAAGGTCCTCTTTTCCGATGAAAGTAAAGTGTGCCTTTCATTCGGGAATCAAGGTCCAAGGGTTTGAAGGAAGACTGGTGAGGAACAGATCCCAAACTGCTTGTGGTCCAGTGTGAAATATCCAGTCAGTCATGATTTGGGGTGCAATGTCTGGTGCAGGTGTTGGTAAACTCTGCTTTCTTAAATCCAAGGTCACCACAACAGTCTACCAGAATGTTTTAGAGGACTTCATGATTCCTTCTGCTGAGGATCTGTATGGAGATGCAGATTTCATCTTCCAGCAGGACCTGGCTCCTGCCAGAAAGCCTGGTTTGATGCCCATGCCATCACAGTGCTTGACTGGCCAGCCAACTCACCGGACCTAAACCCCATTGAGAATCTATGAGGTATTCTCAAGAGGAACATGAGGGCCACCAGACCCAACAACAAAGAAGAGCTGACAGCAAGCATCAAGGAAATCTGGGCTTCCATAAGTCCCAGGCAATGCCACGTCGCACCCAACCACGTATTGAAGATTGACATATCGTTTTAAATGTACCATATTTTGATTGATTTGATGTGATCCTAATTTTTTTTTTCTGCAAAAACTGAGAAGTAGTTTGGGCTGATTTCTCCACAGTATTCAAATTTTTTGAAATCCTGTTTTCGTGGGTTTTATGACAGGTGTCAGGCTAGACCCCAGGATGAAAAGATGAGCGCAGGTAAAAAGTCAAAAGGTTTATTATGGATCTGATACAGACAGTCAAACAGAAAACAAACATAAGGAGCCAAATAGAGAAGCTAAGTAGAGCAGACAACAAGGAGCTAACAAGAGAAGCTGACCCATGAAGCTAACAAGAGAAGCAAGCTGACCCAAGAAGCTAACAAGAGAAGCTGACCCAAGAAGCTAACAAGAGAAGCTGACCCAAGAAGCTAACAAGAGAAGCTGACCCAAGAAGCTAACAAGAGAGGCTAAAGACAGAGGCTAATCAAAAAGGATAGGCAAGGAAGCTACCTCAGCCTAAGCAAAGAAGCTAAATGAAAGAAAGATCAAAATGACCTGAATAAGAGATTAGGCTGAGTGCAGGAGCACTAACAAAGACCAGCAAGGAGTGAAGGACTGAGCTTAGTTTAAATAGTGGAGGACTGATGAAGGGAAAATACTTGCAGGTGTGGAGAATGAGTGGAAGACATGAACTGAGCTAAGGATTCTGGGAATTGTAGTATTTAGTAAAACTGGGTTCATAGAGGGAGAGCAAGAAAGCAGGGCTGATGGGAAGTGTAGGCCAAGGTGAGCGTCTGCAGAATGAAGCCATGAGAGATAGAGCGAGCTAGAGAAATCAGGCATAAATGAGAAGCACACGGGGCATACATGAGTAGGCTGATGTGAGATCATGACAACAGAGTTCCCGCAGGGTCTTAAAAAGTCTAAAATTCAAAACTTTAAATTTAAGGCCTTAAAAAGTCTTAAAAACGGCCAGATATCCATCCAAGGTCTTAAGTTTATTAAAGTCTTCAATTTTATCTTTTATTTCCAAAAAAGCATAGTCTAATCGGACGTTAGTTTTGCTAACTTCTGCTAACATCAACTAAATGCATCAATGTAAATGTAGTTCTGTTCTCTGTGTTTCTCAGTGGGACTACCATTGTGGGAACTACAAAGCCCATGATAACCTCATGATAACACATCTGTTGCCAACAGTGTTGCCAAGTCCGCTTATTATAAGCGACGTTGGGCTTGCTTTTTCTAAAGTTGCTTGCAAATCTTTTCAACAAGCATATATATATATATATATATATATATATATATATATATATATATATATATATATATACAGTGAGCAAAATAAGTATTTGATCACCCTGCGAATTTGCAAGTTCTCCTACTTAGAAATCATGGAGGGGCAGCCAAGCAGCTTGGTGTAAAAAGATCAACTGTTGGAGCAATTATTAGAAATCGGAAGAAGCTAAACATGACTGTCAATCTCCCTCTGACTGGGGTTCCATGCAAGATATCACCTCGTGGTGCATCAATGATCCTAAGAAAGGTGAGGAATCAGCCCAGAACTACACGGGAGGAGCTGGTCAATGACCTGAAGAGAGCTGGCAC
>BRDA01012295.1:102294-115001 GCA_036984385.1 Crenuchus spilurus | reverse complement strand
GTTGGGAACAGTGGGGAGAATAAATGCAGAAGTTTTCAGTGAAACCCTTTCATCCGTAAACCTACAGTACGACCTGGGCTTTTTTTCTCATTGTGTCTCACCCCAGCACTCTCTGAAACCAATTAAAGTCTATGGTTGGCAGCTGAGAGTGGACGAATGGAGGTCCTGCTCATGCCCGGTCTCTCAGACTGCCAGATTGAGTGTAGCATAATTGTCAGAGTTAGCCTGAATGGCCTAATGGACAAATCACCGCCCTGTGTGTGTTTAGTGCCTTCTTCCTCTGGTGTAATTGCATTTAGATTGAGGGCAACTGATTTACTGGCAAACCTATAAGTGTTCATACTGTAGCTCTAGCAACAAAGTGTGCTATTGGCAATTAGTCAATGATACATCCACCCAATAATCCATTCTGTATCAGCTAATGCTGCAAATATGGCATAAAACATTAACAAAATTACTAAATAACTCACTTTACAAACTTTACAGGTTAACACAAAGGCTGTTTGAATGTAAGAAGTCATTTTACACTTTCATTTATCCAATTTTACATTTCCATTTGTTCAGTTATAATGACATGTATCAATATGACAAATAGAAAAGGCTCTGAAATTCACTTACTCTGCTGCTTGACTTTCATTTTGAAATGTAGCTGCAAGGCTAATGTCACCAACAGACACTGTAATCCAATAGATACCAAAATACTGCAGATGTTAACAGCATTCAGAGACAATTTACTTTAACACTGTAAAGCCTGAACCATCAAATGATAACAAGAAAAGTCTAATTCTTTATAACTGGTGTGTTTATTTGACCTTCTGACACTTTGCATATATGAATTTTGTTTTGTATGAAGTTTGAGAATGTATTGTCAACATCTGAGGTCAGTGAAAATGTTCTAAGTGGAACATTTCTTTAAGAATGGGTTATTACATTTTTTATTTTGTTTGTCAGCAACATTCAGCTTGTCCAACCTTGCAACCATAGTAAAACACAACAGTGGCTAAGATATGTTTCTATACTGTGTTTTACTTTAGCAGTCTCAGTATTAAAGCATATCTTAACCAGTTTTCATGTGATTTACATAGAACATCCTTATTTTTCATTTTAGCCTTAAAACGTTGACCTAGCAACCAACTACCTCTTAGCAGAGTCAACAAAGACTGACATTATATTAGTCTATGGCCATTGTCTTCATCATTAAAAAACTAAATATTATTTATAGAATTGCTGCAAACACTGTAACCACCTTTGTCCATTTCAGTGACACTGATGTGGTGGTGGTGTGTTAGTGTGTGAGTCGCTGGAGATGTTAAACACACACTGTCCACTGTATTAGACACACCTACCTTATTGGTCCACCTTATAGAGAGACAGTAGCTCAGCAAAGTTTATGTTGGTCATCTAGTCCTTCACTGGTCGACATTGTTGTCTGACACACCACCACTGCAATGTCACTGAGAATGATCCGCAAGCTGTGTAGGGGTCCTGACCATTGAAGAACAACAATGTATACACAGAAACAGATGGACTACAGGCTGTAGAATGCACATCTATATGGTCACTGAGTTGAGAGTGGAGATACAAGCTATGTGTACCTAATGAAGTCAAAAGATTATGTGTAAGAGCTTGTATATAAACCTGATTGTGAAATGAATCCTTCAGCCATGGGAAGTGAGTGTGTGTGAGCATGTGTATGTGTGTAATAGCTTCATGGATTTCTGTATCAGAAGTGTGAAGTCTTTGCTGCAGAGTGTTAATTGAACCTCACTGTTCTGGGGGATGTTTTATAAGAACTGTCAGTTTGGGTGGAAATGCTTTGAAACCCATTTTACAGTGTCAATTTTGTTTGTCATCTACTTTTATTCTGGTACTGAAGTCTCTTTTTGGTGAAAGGCAATACTGAGCCAAGGCAAGAGCACTAAACATTGATTTCATTCAAAAAGGTAAACTGTCATATTTTATATTCATTACATGTAAAGTGACATATTTCAAGACTTTAATGTTGATCAGTGTGGCTTATAGCTCATGCGTTGGCTTACAAATCATGATCAATAGTAGTGCGCGCAGCTGCTGGGCATCTCCATTAAGCTTAACAGCAGATGGAAGAAAGAAGTGCTCTAAAACTGTGTTGACTTTGGACTTGGTGAACCGACACCAGCACCTCAAACCATCACAGACTGCAGAAACTGCACACTGGACTTCAGACACCTTGGATTCTGTGTCTCCCAGACTGTAGGAGCTTGATTTCCAAATATAAATGCAAAACTTTCATCTGAAAAGAGAACTGTGTCAGTTCTTTGTCATTTTCTATCTGAACCCAGTGAGGCAGCTAGCACAGATTTCCACATTAGCAGTCCATCACATTAAAATGTGCTGACAGGATTTGGTTTTCATCGAGAAAGCATCACTGATGAAACAGTAACACACGTCAAACCCAATCAGACCAAAATCTATCCAACACGTCATCTCCTCTCATCACTAAGCACTGAAACATGGTGACATTTCCTGGCAAGTCAGTGAATGTTCCAGTGACTTTGTGTTATACAGTCATACATAAATGTATTTAAACTGACATGATAAAGTGATATTTCAAACCTTCTGTTGTTTTAATGTTGATCAGTTTGGCTTATAGCTCAGATAGCTTGTTGGCCAATCAGTAGGTTAGTAGTAGTGTTGGGACTGTGTTGGCACATAAAGTTTGTCAGCAGATGGAAGCATGAAGTGCTCTAAAATCACAACTGTGTTGACTTAGGACTTGGTGGACCAACACCAGCACCTTAAACCATCACAGACTGTGGAAAGTTCCAAAACTTTCATTAAGTGTTTGGAGTTCAAATAAGATTATCCTTTGTTTTTATATCCTTGATTTTAAATATATCATATATTTATCAGCTAATGTTGCAAATATGGCATAAAACATTAACAAAATAACTAAATAACTCACTTTACAAACTTTACAGGTTAACACAAAGGCTTTTTGAATGTAAGAAGTCATTTTACACTTTCATTTATCCAATTTTACATTTCCATTTGTTCAGTTATAATGACATGTTTCAATATGACAAATAGAAAAGGCTCTGAAATTCACTTACTGTACTGCTTGACTTTAATTTTGAAATGTAGCTACAAGGCTAAGGCTATCCTTTATTTTAAGTATATCCTATATTTATGTCAAACAGCAGGGAAATTCTAAGTGTCACAGCAGCAAAGAAAATTCTGCTTTTCATGACCTATAAGTCAAACTGATTAACATTAAATCATAAAACGTCTTGAAATATGTCACTTTATATGTAATAAATATAAAATAAATTATATTTGACTTTTTTTATAAAATTATTAACAAAATTTCACAATATTCATATTTTGTTATGTATGACTAGTTTAAACAGGGGTGATCAAATTTTTTGCACAACTGTAACATTATTTAATGATGTAATTCCACTTTTAAACTCTACAGTTCAAAACTCCAGATTCTGTCACATAAACTCTGCATAAGCCCTTAGAGGACTTTGCTGTATTTTTTAATTTATTGCAAATAAAAAAAAAACACTTTTGCACTGAGATAGAATATAAACACTTGAATGAAATAATTGTGCTGTTACAGTGAAATTAATTTTGTTAATATTTAAAAATCTGATGTATTTGGTGAGTTTTAGTTTTAGAAAAGTGAACAATATTTTTGTGTATTCTATGATAAATTCATACAAAATCAGTGTTTTAGAACATGTGATAAAGTGGATAATTTTTATAGTATTGTAAATAAATGACAATATACCTCTGTATGTTCATCTTGAAAAATAAACTATATGAAATAATGTTTGCTTTATTTTTTTCCTTTCTAAGAGAGGATTAGAAAGTCAGCAGCACTGACTCTGCTAAAACCAACAGAAAAAAGTTACTGATAATATCTAAATGTTATTTTCTCTGAGCTTTGGTTTCCCACTTCACAAAAACACTTGGATGATTCAGTGACAGTGCAAATTATTCAGTAAATACTATGAAATATTCAGTGTCAATTATTAATGATTCAGAATCACCTGTTAATTATTCTACATCTGGTATGAATTGTTTAATATTCATAATGAATGAATCAGTATCTACTATTAATTATTCAGTAAGTACTGTAAATTATTTCATATCTACTAGGAATAATTCAGTATAATTTATTTTCAACATCTGGTATAAATGATTCAGTATCCATTATGAATTATTTAGTGTCAATTATAAGCTATTGAAGATCTGCTATAAATGATTCAGTAAATACTGTATATTGTAAATTATTTTCCATCCACTATGAAGTATTGAGAATCATCTATTTAATCTAATCTGATATAAATTATTCAGTGTCCACTGAATTGAATTATGCAGCATCACCTATTATGCAATATCTGTTATAAATTAATCAGTCTGAATCTACTATGAATTATTCAGTTCCATATGTGAATTAATCAGTCTGATATTAATTATTCCATATTTATACTATAACTTATTCCGTTATCTATGTGAATTATTCAAACTGATGTGAAATGTTCAGTGTCTACTATACATTACTCAGTATATATCATAAATTATTACATTTCCTATGTGAATTATTCAGTCTGATGTAGATTGATCAGTATCTACTATCCATGTACATCTCAATTAATTAGAATATCATTGAAAAGTTTATTTATTTCAGTAATTCAATTCAAAATGTGAAACTCATATAGATTCACTACACACAGAGTGATCTATTTCAAGTGTTTATTTTTTTATGCTGATGATTATGGCCTACAGCCAATAAAAACCCAAAAGTCAGTATCTCAGAAAATTAGAAAACTGAAAATTTTCAATATTTTAGATTCATGGTGTCACTCTAATCAGCAAATTAACACAAGACACCTGCAAAGGTTTTTTAAGTGATTAAATGGTCCCTTAGTCTGATTCAGGAGGTTACACAATCATGGGGAAGACTGCTGACTTGACAGTTGTCCGGAAGGCGGTCACTGAGGGTAAGCCATAAAATGTTATTGCTAAAGAAGCTGGCTGTTCACAGAGTGCTGTATCCAAGCATATAAATGGAAAGTTTAGTGGAAGGAAAAAGTGTGGTAGAAAAACATGCTGCTGGAGTCAGTGATTCTAGAGCCACCCTACACTATATCCAGGACGTTGCCTACAGTTTTCACATTCCTTGTGTCAAGCCACTCATAACCCAAAGACAATGTCAGAAGCTTCTTACCTGGGCCAAAGTGAAAAAGGACTGGACTGTAGCTCAGTGGTCCAAAGTCCTATTTTCAGATTAAAATACATTTTCATTTCATTTGGAAATCAAGGTCCCAGAGTGTGAAGGAAGAGTGGAGAGACTCACAATCCAAACTGCTTGAGGTCTCATATGAAGTTTCCACAATCAGTGATGTTTTGGGGAGTCATGTCATCTGCTGGTGTTAGTTCACTGTGTAATATCAAGTCCAAAGTCAGTGCAGTTATCTACCAAGACATTTTAGAGCACTTCATGCTTCCCTCTGCTGACAAGCTTTATGGAGATGCGGGTTTCATTTTCCAGCAGAACTTGGCATCTGCCAAAAGTACCAGTACCTGATTTAACCACAGTATCACTCTACTTGATTGGCCAGCAAACTCACCTCACCTAAACCCCACAGAGAATATGTGAATGTCAAGAGGAAGATGAGAGACACCAGACCCAACAATGCATAAGAGCTGAAGGCCGACGTCAAAGCAACCTGGGCTTCCATAACACCTCAACAGTGCTACAGACTGATCACCTCCATGGCATGCCGCATTGATGCAGTAACTAATGAAAAATGAACCCTGACCAAGTATTGAGTGCATACACTGTACATACAAAGAGTCTCTAGAGATTGCAGTATATCCAGAACAGCACAGCTAGGGTCCTGAGGAGGGTGCGAAAATATGAACATATTACCCCCATATTGTATTCACTTCACTGGCTTCCCATATCTGTCCGTATTGAGTACAAGATCTCTCTCCTTAGTCATCAGTGCCTTTATAGCAATGCCCCTCCATACCTGAAAGAGTTATTCACTCCACTGGTTACATCAAGATCTCTCCGGTCTACAAACTCAAATCGCCTCTTTACACCCAAATCTAAGTTCAGCAACATGGGTGATCAGGCTGTTTGTTCAGTTGCACCTCAGCTATAGAATGCTCTCCCTGAACACTTGAGGCTACCACAGATGATTAACTGCTTTTCTTTTTCACAGAACGTATGATTTTAATTTTAACTTTAACTAAATTCCTTTAATATTGCTATTCTGTTATAGTTTTTATGATGATGTTTTATGTTGCAGCACTTTGAGATTTTATTTAAATGTAAAGTGCGTTACAAGTAAAATGAATTATTATAAAAAATTATTATTATACTTTTCATTAAGACATTTAAATTGGTCATATATACTGTAATATTAAATTTTTTTGAGATACTGACCTTTGGGTTTTCTGGTGGGCTTGTTCACCCAGGGCTAGGACTGGTTGTAGGCCATAATCATCTACATAAAAAAAAAAATGAAATAGATCACTCTGTGTGTAATGAATCTATATCAGCTTCAATTTTTGAACTGAATTACTGGAATAAATGAACTTTTCGATGATATTCTAATTTATTGAGATGCACCTGAAAATTATTCAGTCTGATGTGAGTTGTTTACTGATCTACTATAAATAATTTAGTATCTTCTATGAACTCCAAACACTGAATGAAACTGTGGAACTTTAAGGATTTTTCACGCTGTAACTCAATACTCTGTGTTATTGTAACTCCTCCTTTAGTGAAGGTCTGTCTGATGTTTAGAGAAGCTGACTGCAGGTGTTTTGAGCAGAGAAACGTCTTCTGTTCACACTGAGAGTGCTAATGAAACACTCACAACTACAAATCACTGAGACTTCAAACACACAGCAGTATGTGTGAGAGACAGAGACAGAGACAGAGAGAGAGAGAGAGAGACTGTTGTGTAGTTAGTGTGTTGGGTTCTGCTTTAGCTCAGACGTCCTGCTGTGCTAAACAGCCCAAACAAACACTGATTACACAATTATAATGATTAATTCAACAAGATAAAAAACAAACAGTGTGTGTGTGTGTGTGTGTGAGTGTGTGTGAGAGAGAGAGAGAGAGAGAGAGAGAGAGAGAGAGAGAGAGAGAGAGAGAGAGAGAGAGAGAGAGTGAATTAGAAGTCTTGGTTCCACCTTAAATGATGCAGCGTTAGGGTAAGTTGTACAGTAGCACCTGACTGTATCTCTTGCACCATTTAAGGTGGAACTGTTGGTTTTTCAGTCTAAAGTGAACTTAATCTGATGTTTTGTATGTGACTAGTATAGATAACTGGTCAGTGTTTGTGTGACTTGAGTCAGTATTACTGTATAACACTGTTAACAGCTGAGAGAGAAGCGGGTGGTTGTCAGAGGTCAAGTTACTGTATAAAGGCACAGAGAGTAACATTAGTGAGAATAAAGCAATAAATCAGAGAAACAAAACTTTAAATATTGTGATTGCTGAGCTCTACTGTGTGTCTCTGCTGGTCTGTGTGTGAGTTTTCAGCTCTGCTCTCTGTGCTGAGAGGGGGGCGGGATCAGCAGTGAACAATAATACCTGCCTCCTGTTATCCTGTTGTTAATTAGACATCAAACAGGCTTATCTGAAGACTAACCAACCCCGGAGATATTTTGAATGTGACAGACATTTAATTTAGACCCTCAGACAATTAAAAGTTGCTCTTGCTCTAACAAGGCGTTCCCTTCAGCACCATCAATAACAGACGCCGGATTATTGTTAGTAATCCTCAATGGATGGTTGTGTTTCCATGGAGTTGAGTCACTATTTACAGTTAGAAAGGAAACCCCAACACAGCACGATCAATGCAAGTAACAGACACACCCCCCACAACCCAGACGAGATAATTGGTTGACCACCAGTGCCCAGATCTACTCACCCTTATCAGCAGAATGTGTGGAAGGCAGAAAGAGAGCGGAGGTGGATGGGGGAGTCGGATAATTGCAGAAATGCTGTAAGGAGGTCTGCGCTAGCTCGTGGGAGAGTTTACAAGGCAGAAAGAAGATAGCAGATGTGTAACAGAGAGTAGTTATATCATGCACAGCATAATTACAGCTTCATCCCAAAGTCCATTAGCCAAAAACTGAATAGAGCAAAGAGCAAATCTGGCTATCATGAAATAGTCATCCATTACACATAAAGTTCATATTTCAAGTCTTGTTTTAATGTTGATCAGTAAGGCTTATGAGTTATAACACAGTAATATGATGGTCAGTAGTAGTGTTGGTACTGTGGGCAGCAGCTGGTCATCTCCATAAAGCTTGTGAACAGATAGAAGCTTGAAGTGCTATAAAATCTGGGCTGTGTTGACTTTTGATTGGTGAATCAACACCAGCACTTCAGATCATTACAGACTGCAGAATCTGCACACTGGACTTCAGACACCTTGGATTATGTGTCTCTCAGACTCTAGGAGCTGATTTACTAATGAAATGCAAAAAAGAGGACTTTGGACCAGTTGTTCTCAGGAGGTTGTCTCTGAGTTGTAGCTCTGAGAGTTCCCAGAGTCTGGTGTCTGAAGTCCAGTGTGCAGTTCCTGCAGTCTGTGATGGATTGAGGTACCATGTTATCTGCTGGTGTTGGTCAAAGTCAACAAACCTGAGATTTTAGGGCACTTCATGCTTCCATCTGCTGACAAGCTTTATGAAGATGCCCAGCAGCTACGAACAGTGCTAACACTACTAATGACCATCATATTAACTTATTAACCAGTCAATGCATAACCTAGCTGGAAATATGTTACTTTATGTGTAATTAATATAACATTTCTCACAATATTCAATTTTTTATGTATGACTGTAAGTATTAATTCTGTAGTTTACTATGTCTTTGTGGAAAAATATCAGGTTCATACAGAAATTTAATGCCAGAGTTTAATAAGAGCAGCACCTTTTCCATGTTTCATCAGTTAAACATTTATATTAAGAATACAGATATTAGTAAAATGCTTCAGTATCAATATTATTCCCATCCAGTTTGAGTTCATACGAATCCTCTGTCTATATAAAATAGATATAAAAATGTCAAACTCACTGAAACTCCAGTTAGACCAGGAGTGCTCAACCCAACCTTAAAATGTCTGAGCTAGCTCAAATATCCTGACCAGTCCAAAGACCTGACCGAATCAGATCTGTTATAATAGAGTCCGAATTATATGATATGGGATTATCTTGGTGTTGTATATCTTCTGGTAAGATCTCCTAATAGAAGATCTCAATGTGGAAGACCTTCTCTTAGAAAAGTGCTTAAAGCATCATCTCAGAGCAAGAGATATACTGGTAGAGATATACCTCCTAAAGCCAGATCTTCTCATGTTAGGCCTCATTGTTGGGAGCTCCTGGTTTAGATAGTGTCCAATGTTTTCAATTTGTGACAAAGCAAAAGAAAGAAATTCTCTTCACATGTCTTAGATTGTTCATTTGCACAATCAAGCACAGTACATTTATGGGGCAAAAACACTAGTACATCTCCAAAAATTACAATATTCTAGAAAAGTTCATTTTTCTTCAAAATTTAAAATGGTAATATAACTTTACATATAATTTATATTTTAAAAGTGACATATTTCAAGCCTTTTTTAAAATTTTGCACTGCAAAAACTTCACACTGGACTTCAGGCACTTTCTATTCTTTGTCTCTCTAGACTCCAGGACCTTGATTTCCAAATTAAAATGCAAAATTGACTTGAAATGTTGTAATATTGTATAATATTATATTGTAATAATTGAAAAACTGATCAACACTAAAACAAAAAAAAAAAACCAGCTCAAAATATGTCACTTTGCATGTAATGAATATGAAAAAGCTTTTTCCGTGATATTCAAATAATAAATTCATGTAAATTTTTAATAATAATAAAAAAGTTATAAATCAGCAGCTCTTTATTTGGATGAGCCATTTTTTAATCTTTGTAGATGCTCACCTCACATTTAATTTACAGCACCCTCCACAAGTACTGGCACCCCTGCTTAAGATTGTTCTAAGATTAACTGTTCTAAGATTAAGAAGTGTTCTTAGGCTTCTAATAATAAAAATATAGGACAATGCAAAAAAGAGAAAAAACAAGATTAAAATTCCCCTTTTTGCCAATGTCTTTTGCACACACCGGAATTTGACCTCCGCATTTAACCCATTCGAGCAGTGAAACACACACACATGCACACACACACTAGTGAACACACTAGGCTGTGAGAATTTGTGCCTGAAGCAGCCCTTATCCACCGCTGACCAGGGAGTAGAAATGACAAATGCTTCAATCACATTTATTTTCTAAGAATTTTTGGGAGTGCCAATAATTGTGGAACAGGTGATTTTATGGAAAAATAATTTCTTAGTCAGGGATTTGTTCTTTTTTATTTCACTTGAGTTAAAGCATTTTTCTACAATTTTCAGTTTGAGATTTTGCATCTGCAATATTTTTTTTAACAAATCTTAACCAGGGGTGCCAATAATTGTGGAGGGTGCTGTATATTTAATGAATTATCTGTTAGAGTCAACTTATTACATCCCTAAGCTTGCTTTAAACCTAATCCCAAGCTTAAATCTGGTCCTAACCCTAATACTGTTAAGTTTTAAAAAAGTTTCATTTAAAAATTATTTTTTTGGAGATGCACTAGTATTGTTGTGTTGAGTGCTGATAAATGCAAAAGCAGATGCTTTAAGCTTGAGACACTAATACAAATCTACCATTCCATGGTTTTAGTACGTGAAAAATCTTTTTGGTCATTTTACAGTTTCTAAATAATTTGAAAGTGAGTGTTACTCTTTACATTGTCTGTAAAATCATGATGACTGGATCAAAAGCATAAACACAAAATGACTTAGAAACACATCTGGTTCCACTAAATTCCATTAAAAGTAAGGTAGATTTTTCCTTCTCCTGCAAAGTTCTAATTTTGGAGGATATTCATTTTTGCAAACAAACTCCTAATATTTATCTTAATGTAAATTAAATGCAGTTTAATCAAAAGCTTGTTAATCTCTAATAATATCTTTTGAAGCTTAGTTCATGAGCTTTTTCTTAATTGTATTAATTAAAAACTTCGACTTTGGGGACAAAATTCTTCCACTTTGCCATTTTCATTATTGCTGGTCAGCAGCTTATATCTGAGAGCATTAATATGTGCACAAAGCACCAGCAGAAGAAAGCTTATCATACAATTGAAAGAAGAAAACTTTCTTTCCTTGGAAACCAAGCAGCCCCCTTCTTATTTCTCCCAATGCCACAAGTACATCAGTCTACATAGCGGTCAATATAACAGTCTAGAGCGTCCATCAGACAGTGAGAGGACAGCTTAAGAACATTTGTTTCCACTAAAGTCCCCTAAAAGTCCCCTCTATGTTCCCATTCGTCTCTGTCGAGGTCTTCTTGGAAAGTGTCGGAGGGTGATGGGCTGCTTATTAAACTTCTCCATGATCTCTTTGATGCGAGACATGTTGGAGCGGGTGAGGATGAAGTTACAGATGGTGGCCCCCATTTCATAGCCCACCTCGCAAACTTTGCTTGTAATAGCGTAGCCTTCAGCTCGAACGGTCACTCTGTACTCCCCAGGGTTCAGCAAACGCCAGTAATCACCATCAGGAGCTGTCCAAACCCAAAAAAACACATGAACAATATTGAATATGTAACATATTTAACCATGTAAAGCCTGAACAATTACATGACTGCAGGAAAACTGATTCTGTGAAACTGGTGTGTTTATTTGACTTTCTGACCATTTACAAAAAAAAAAAAAACATTAGATAACACACAGTATATATATGAATGTGGTTTTGTATCATATTTGATACATTCAGAATACATGTATATTGCTCACAGTATGCTGTTAAAACAGACATACAAATTTTAACCTTTTATACAATAACTTTCCTTTAGATTTTTACTCATACTTTAAAACCTGCATGTATCCTGTGGTGCATGCAGTGCCTGGATAATCCACCAGGCAGCAAAATACATGTATCAGATTATATACATCAGCTTTTTCTTATATATTTAATTTATATTTTGACTATTTTAGATCACACTGAAGGTCATTTAAGGGTGGCACGGTGGCTTATTGTGTAGCACGTTTGCCTCTCAGCACTGAGGTCTTGGGTTCAAGTGCCCATCTGAGCAGAGTTTCCATGTTCTCCCCGTGTCTGCGTAGGTTTCCTCCGGGGACTCTGGTTTCCTCCCACAGTCCAAAAATATGGTGATCAGGTGAATTGGGTAATCTAAATTGTCCATATAAGTGTGTGCATGTACAAAGTATGTGTATGTGTGTGCGTGTGTGTTCACCCAGCGATGGATTGGCGCCGTGTCCTGGGCATAGTTGAATAGTGTAATGCCATGCCCTACTCCCAGTGAGGGGGTAGGGGACTAACCGCGACACTGATAAGGATTAGGCGGGTGTGATAATGGATGGATGGATGAAGATCATTTATATGTAATTATCACAATTATGACACATTTGGCTTTACAGGATTAATATTAGGCAATCAGAAATAAAACATAAGCATGATTTCTTTCAGCCATAACCTGCTCTACAGCATAAAATTTAGATTTTTTTGGTTTCATTTTGTGAGCTTTTAGTTTTGAAATATATTTATTTCAGTTTAAATTCTTGAATGAATTAATATTACAACAAATATTTATAACATTAAT
>BRDA01012295.1:75183-102194 GCA_036984385.1 Crenuchus spilurus | reverse complement strand
TGCCCATGACCATTTGGATGATCCAGAGGAGTCATGGGAGAAAGTGCTGTGGTCAGGTGAGACCAAAATAGAACTTTTTGGTCTTAATTCCACTCACCGTGTTTGGAGGATGAAGAATGATGAGTACCATCCCAAAAATAGAAGTGCTCCAAAACAACTTAACACTAAAACTTTTCGCATTGACTAATATTAAAAGTGCAGATGTTTTTTTTCCCTCTCCTGTAAATTTACTATTTCAGAGATACAAGGTTTTGGTCTGAAAGTTTTCAGACTGGACCTGGCATCAGGGCCGGAGCTCCGCATATGTGGACTATGCACTGCGCATGGGGCCCCATTGTGGAAGGGGGCACCACCTAAAACCTTGTTGCGCACCTCCCAGCTGCTGTAGTGAAGGTGTACTGAGAATGTATTTCTACACTGAGTGTCTCATAACAGCATAACAATGGTGCCTCATGGACCAATAGTGCCAGGGGTGAACAATGACCATTGTGAGGGGTACAGAGCAATCGACACTCAACAGTGGACCAGTTAACCTCTGTAATGAACACAAGAGCAATGATGAGGCAGGTGGTCATAATATTCTGATATGACTGCATATTGTTTTAGAAAAGCTCATATTCCCATTGGTGCCATGCCTTTGTTTGTCTTGAGCTCAAACTCTGTGATTGCTGACGATGTATGCTCTCTGAGTCAGCCTGTTCAACATATCTTGAGTCATTACCATCGCTGGGCATTCATGAGAGCCACTGATCCTAATTGTGGTTTGGAGACACCCAGCATTACATTACTAGCTAATGCCCTGCAGCAAGCAGTGAGGGAATTACCAAATGGCAAGGGTATTAACAGCGACCGCGTCTGCTCTCCCAGAGCGAGACGACTGTTAAAAATAAACATGTTTTCTTGCCTAGAGTGAACATACAGAGGAAACAACTTAACATTTTAAAATTAACCCCTTAAAATTCAGCATTACTACAGTCACACATCAAATAATTAGAATATAGTAAAGAAAGTTACTTTTTGTTTGTAATTTAATTAACAGTCATAAAATTTATATTCATTACACATAGAACTGGACTGATACTCAGTGATCCAAAGTCCTCGTGTCAGTTTTGCATTTCTTTTGTAAATCAGCTCCTACAGTCTGACAGACACATAATCCAAGGTGTCTGAAGTCCAGTGTACAGTTTCTGTAGTCTGTGATGGTTTGAGGTGCTGGTGTTGCTTCAAAGTTAACACAGCTCAGATTTAGAGCATTTCATGCTTCCATCTACTGACAAGCTTTATGGAGATGTCCACAGTGCCGACATTACTACTGACCATCATATTACTGTGACTGGCTGGTACCTTTTTCAATAGACAGACGTTTTACAGTAACATTGCAATGTTCATATATTAACATCAGCTAAAGTTGGGGTATTTTTTCTAAGAGTTTTATTTTAAGTGTGGTAGTGACCAGTTTTGTGCAGTTTCTTGGTCCTAATGTGGTGCTGGCTGTGTCGGCTCATGTTGGTCTTTTGAATGGAAGCAGTTTTAGCTGCTCTCTTCTCAGCTGAGCTCTTCTGAATGACACTATTTCACTTCTAAAAAGACGGCATGTCCACTGACCGGCAGAGTAAGACAGATAAAAGAGCCATCCTTCCCTTTTATGGTGAATGTTCAAGAGGAGCTGGCCTTTCATCAAGCAGAAATGAGACGGGGGAGGTACTGTTGGCTTCCACATCACAATCAGAGCAGCAGAGCCCGAGCCAGAACCATATGGTCAAAGAAATTAACCTACAGGTTTTATTTTTTAACATGAAATTGAGTTTTTTTGCTAGTATAATAACGAGCTCATATGATTTCACACTATATGGAAAAAGATGAGTGAAAACATGAAGATACAGACACTATATGTCCAAATGTTTGTGTATTCGGCTACTTTAAGTTATACAAATGGACACACACAGCTTGTGTGTAAAGACGTAGAACAGGACACTCTAAAGAACCTCTTGGCACCACGTCTAATGTCAGGCGTGGGCTAGAGGGGTATAAAGCCCCCCAGCATTGAACTGTAAAGAAGGAACTGTGTTCTTTTGGAATGAGTTGGTGGACTTGGCCAGACCTCTGGCTGAATGCAATCAAACCCTCACAGCAATGCTTCAAAATATAATAGCATGTCTTTCCTGGACTGGACAGCACAGAATGTTACTCCAGCAGGAGTCCCAATACTTTTATCCATATATTGTCCTAATTCAGTAGTCAGAACTGAGTTGACAGCTACAGAGTAAACTATATGCCTTAATTAAAGTATTATCTTAATTAACATGACAGCAGTAGATCAGACCTTTTAACACCAAACAGAGTAGAATTAAAACAGAAATTGTGTCCTTGAGTACTTTTGAAGAGTTTGCAAAAACAGATCTCCTAAAAATCCAAATTTTACATGAGAGGAAGAAAAAAAGCCTTACTTTGCTTTTAATGGAACTCAATGTAACCAGACGTCTTTCTAAACCATTCTGGACCATTTCCGCTGTTCCAGTCATCATGAAATTTACAGACAATGTAAGGAGCTAAAAACACTTTTAAATGATGTCAGAAACTGAAAAATGACCAGAAAAAATCTGTTTTTGCAAACAAACTCTTCAAAAGATCTAAATTTTTTACTTACTGCCCAGTTTTACTGTACCTGAGCGAACATCATGGTTGATGCCCTCCACAGAGATTATAGCGTTTGCGATGGCTTTTCCCTGCTTGTCCCTTATTACACCTTTAATACCACGATGAACCTAGCACACACACACACACACACACACACCATAAAAATCACTTATGCTGAATCATCTAAGATCAATTCAAACTCAACCAAAACCTTAATCAAAATGAATCAAATCTTAGCTCCCCTTTAAATGATTACTCATTACTGAGCTCATCAAACTGAGCTAAAACAGGCTAAACTGAGGCCACGTTGTAAGTTGTTGCTTTTTTAAAGCCCACCCACTCTCACACTGCACTTCTTAAGTCTTGGCCGCACACCGACATCTAGCCTCCTCTGTCTGTAACAACTACATCCTCCCACTCAGACCATATTTTCCCACCTGCTGTATCCCCAGCTCGGATGTTTGTGTTGGAAGAGCATCTAGAGACATGAGAGCATATGCTGTGTAGGTGTAAATGTCATTTTACTTGTAATTCAACACTGCAGACTGTCCCACATGCTGAACGTTTCCTCTGAGCTGAGGAGGGTTTTCCACAGACTGCTAGCGTTAATAAGATTTACTTGTTACTGAGTGCAAAGCCTCACAATCTACAGCTTGACAGTCATTAACCATGTAATCAGCTCAGCAAGCAAGTGTGTATATATAAAATGGTGCTTGAAAGTTTGTGAACTCTTTAGAATTTTCTGTTTCTGCACACATTTAAATCAGATTGTCAAACAAGTCCTACAAGTGAATGAAGTAAAACTAACCAAACAAATGAGGCACAAATATTAGACTTGGTCATTTATTTAAAAAGTTTTCTTCAGCTGCTTTAAACCACATGTTTAATGGTTTAAGATCAGGACTTTGTCTTGGCCATTCTAAAACATCAACTTGATTTCTTCTTTATCCATTCGCTGGTAGAACAACTTGCGTATTCAGGGTCATTGTCTTGTTTTATGACCCAGGTTCTCTTAAAATTCAGCCGACAGACTGACATTTATCCTTTAGAATTTGCTGGCATATTTCAGAATTAATTTTTTTCCATCAATGATGGCAAGCTGCTCTGGCCCACATGCAGTAAAACAGACCCAAAGGTGCCCAAGGCAAACAACCCCTCCAGCACCCCCGCCCCTCGTCGATCATTCAACAGGTTGTGAGTAAACCCACTAACTGTAACATCCAGCAACCTCCCGGGACAAACATTGGCCGGCTCTAAGCAAAGCAATGGTCCCAAGGGTGCTTCACAGAACCTCTCGAGGGCGGGGCAGGCCACCCCTCGTACCGTCGTGGCACCCTGGGTGGTTGCCCATATTGCCCATATCAGAAACCGCCACAGCAAACCACGATGCTACCACCACCATGTTTCACAGATGGGAGGAGTTATTATTATTGCAGAATGCAGTGTTTAGATTTTTTCTTCACCTTCACATTTTGTATTAACATGTTCAATTCTTCAGTTTTTTCACTTATTTCAATGTTGTAGCTCTGCTATAACTTTATAACAGGATTTTGAGCATCCTGGTCATAACTGTTTAATGTTTTAGTAACTGTCTGAGGTATAAGTATTGGCTATTTTGTGAGTTATGTCTGTTTGTTGTGTGTTTATTGCACCTGCTCCATAAAAACGATCAATGACTCTCGGTTATTCTCCCACTCTTCTGGCAGCTCGCTCTCGTGGGGAAACTTGTCACAGCCCACATACATGGACATCTCAAAGCAGTTGGTGTGGAGGTAGCTGAAGTCATTCATACCTGCAAAACAGCACAAAAGCCCATAAACACAAAGCTTTCTTTTTCACTCCTAGTGAAGCATCATGACAGAACAACCTCATACAGCACTGCGGCTCATTTGATACAGACTAACATAACTATTGGCCCAGAATTTCCATGATATGACTTCAATAGTGATGTATCAAAGTACATAAACCTTTCACAAGTTGTCTACAGAGAGCAGAAAACCCTGAGGAGATGCACTATTTCTTTCTCGTAAATATACAGAAGGATTAAGTAATTTCCTGCAGATCTGAGCAAACAGAATTAAAAAGCACATAAGAGGCTGCCTGGCTGTGAATGAAGAACAGATTTGGAAATTGCAGCTTGAATCTTCATCGTGGGAGGAGAGATGTTCACCAAATTATTTTAAGGTTATACCTGCTGACACACATGACAGATTAAACAACAGTTATATCTTAGCAGATTTTGCCTTTTGTAATGGTTAAATGTGCTTTATTGGCACAATCAGTCCATTCATAATGAACTTTTCACCTGATGTAACAGGCTGCTGCTGTTCTCACGTGATGTAAAAAAGTATGTTTTTAAAATGAGAAGTCTTTCTTTGGACATTTGATATTTCATGCATGGGGAAACTGAACCTCATCCATCAATGTAAGGCTCAATATAGTGATAATACGTCAGTTAAGAGCTTATGTAGATGGTTTAGTGCAGCACTGAATGATAAAGAGCAAGTTATGAGACTGGAGAAAGAGATAGTGAAGGCTATTCATAGCATTGTCTAAATTAAACGTTTATTAAAGTTGTCTACAGTTTTTTTTATGCCTCGTGGCCCAAGGTGGCCACTGATGATTTATGATTGTCCAATTACTGAGCAGGACAGGCTAGAAAGGGTTCTGAATTAAGCTATAAGGAGATGACAATGGGTGCTATGATGTATAGCATGGTTTGGGAAATGGGCACTGGAACCACTACCAAGCATAGTTGAGGAACTTAAATGTGTGAAGAAAAAATGGGCTAATACAGTCAAATGCACCAATCATAAAGGCTACAAGAATGTGAATTCTGCCACAGGCAATGCACTTCACTACAAGGGCACTGGAGCTTAGGGACAGGCAGGCTCAAAGCATGAGAGCAGGTGATTAGTGAAAAACATCTAGCAAGGCCAGAGAAAAGGTGAATGATTGTTGGTTTGATTCAAGACCAGGAAGAAGTAGTGAGTCACAGCAGCCTCACAAGGAAAGCACCTATAAAAGATATCACCTAACAAGTTATGGGCAATGGCTGTGAAGTCATCATCATCATTACCCACCACCATCAATTACAGAAGAAGAAATTGAGTCCTGCTAGCAACAATCAGACTGATGCTTCAAGGCTGATGCACTTTTATTATATCATTATTAATTAATATCATTATTGTTTTACACTACAGTACAATGTCAGACTTAACTGATGATACTGTACATTTCTATCAGTTGTTTGACCAGAGGAGGATCAGATGGATCCCCTTTGTGAGCCTTGGTTCCTCTCAAGGTTTCTTCCTCCAGCCTCGGGGTAGTTTTTCCGTGCCACTGTTGCCATTTGTTGATTCAAATTGTCTGATGCTAATTAAGTAAAACTGCTTTGTGATGTCAGTTGTAAAAAGTGCTACATACATTTTGATTGATCGATTGATTGAAATTTCTACTGGGAGCTACTCATGATGTCCTTCCAACTCTGCAACACCTTGGCAGGTGAAGAGGTGAAGTTGTTTTTGGGATGTATGGTTAGTCTGATGCAGGGATGCTACAAAACAACTTCCCTTTTGATAGTGTACGAATCTAATATAAGAACAAACTTTGAAGGTGAAAATGTGAAGGTTTGGGAACACTCAGATAATCAAGAGCTGGCAAAACTATGCAAATGTGCACAGCAGAGCCACTTTAGGGACCAAATAGTTATGGCCAGATGACTGGGTTGGTCGGAGCATGTCTGAATTAGCGAGGTTTGTGGGCTGCTCCCAGTCAGCAGTGGTATCAGCAGTGGCCTCAGAATTACCCAGATCTCAATCCAATCTAGAAACTATGGCAGAGGTGCAAAATTCCAGTCCTGGAGGACCAGATTCCTGCACAGTTCCAGATCAAACACATCTGGCTGGCCAAGGGCAAGACATTACAATAGATGAGAAGAAATGAGAGGACGCACTAATCTAAATATCTGATGAAATTAAGAGTGGGTGATATGAAATATCTCAACTCTATCCCTACTAACTTCCAGCAGCCGTGTGCCACGATGCTCCATTGATGGTGCCGTCCTCCTTGCCAAAGTCCTGCGTGTGGCATGCCCTGCGGCTGACATCGATCATCAGCCTGTGAGTGGATGCATATGAAAATGCCAGCCAGCGAAACACGTGGTCATCTGGAGTGGGCGTGGCCTCCCTCATGACACCTTGGGTTCGGGTGCGGTCATAAGGAAAGGTCACCACCAGCTCTCCACCTTGCAGGTTACCGCCCAACACAAAAGGAATCTTCTCCATCCATGCCAGCAAGGCACGAGTCTCCATGGCAACCTGTGCCCAGAAACAAGAGATCAGGGCAGGATGTGGGCAATGTTACATTAAAACTGAGCTGAGGGACTTGAGGTCCTAAAATATTCTCAACATCAGCTTTATGAGATCCACTCTCCAGTGTCACATAAAAAAAAAAAAAAAAAATATATATATATATATATATATATATTATAAGCATATGTTTTGGTTGTAATGTTAATCAGTTTGGCTTATAGCTCATGAAAATCAGAATATGTGACTGTGAGTAAATGACTCTTTAAACAGTACAAATACTGTGTATCTCTCAGAGCTACAACTGCCACATTACTAATATCAACACTTCTGAACCAGAGACAACATCAGAAGTGTCTTACCTGGACTAAGGAGAACCAGAACTGGTCCAAAGTCCTCTTTTCATTAATAAATCAGCTCCTAGAGTCTGAGAGACACACAATCCAAGGTGTCTGAAGTCCAGTGTGCAGTTTCTGCAGTCTGTGATGGTTTGTGATGCTGGTGTTGGTTCACCAAGTCCAAAGCCAACACAGCTGAGATTTTAGAGCACTTCATGCTTCCATCTGCTTGCATGCTTTAAGAAGATGCAAAGCAGCTGCCCACAGTACCAACACCACTACTGACCACCATATTACTGTGATTAACTAAAGAACTATAAATCATACTGAGTAAAATTAAAGGGAGGATATTTCAGGACTTGTGTATACCCAGTAGTGTATGTTTGCATTCGCATAGCATAATCAGAAAAATAGAGGCTTTGGAGACATTAGCACACATGCTATTTTAAACAAAGACAGAGAAGAGGATGCTGTTACAGCATCTGTGCTGCTGTTGAGGTTATTTCTGAACATGTGTGAGTCACGATCTGGGCTAACTGCTGTCACAGCTTATGTCACAGAGCTCAAAACTGCAAAAACTACTTAAATTAGCAAACAGTAACTCTGCTGCTCATCTGTGCTCTAAATAGAGCCAATTACATTCATGAATAGCCTGGCTCTAAACAGATTAACAGCCAAAGTCTTTTGTCATAGCTGTGAGATGCAAAAATAACACTGGCAGGTTTTCTTAAGGTTTAATATGATAAAAAAAAGAGTCTGTGTGACTCATTCTGGACTTTAAATACATCCAACCTGTACACTCAGCTTCAGAAATGACCTGAAAGCAACGATTAAGCAAAAAAACCAAAAACAAAAAAACAAATATATTTAATTAGCCAAAACATATCTGGTGAGTCTTTACTTTTTTCACTGGTACTACAAGTCTATGAGCATAAACTCTCAATTATACCTCTCATGTTACAATTATGAGAAATGAAAGAATGCAGGGATGCACTGATGTGAAGGGTGCAAGATGGCATCAATTTCTGAATGTTAGAATAGAATAATAAGCATTTTCATTGATTGTAACATTGAAAAAATAGAGGCCATTGACTTAGCAACTTCATATGAATGAACTGACAGGATGGACAGACACACAGACAGTTAGATGGATGGATGAAATGACAGACAGACAGACAGACAGATAGACAGACAGATAGATAGACAGACAGATAGATAGATAGATAGATAGATAGATAGATAGATAGATAGATAGATACTAACACACCACCACCACATCAGTGTCATTGCAGTGCTGATAGTGATCACCTTCCCAAACAATAGCTACTCTGTGGTAGTTTTAATGATATGGTCATTAGGTTTAGCACGGTAAGTGGATAAAAACTGGTGGTAAAATTTGAGATTTTACTCATTAAACTACTGTACGTACTAAAGAGATATAACTTAGATATAACTTCAAAAGACAGGGCTGAGATGTGTGACATACCGAGGCGTTTTTGGACTGGTACCACTCTGGGACAGGTATGTGGTGGTTGTGAAACTTGCGGGGAACCCATTTCCGAGACTCTGCTTCCCAAAGGACAGCATTTAGATCGGGGAAGTTATGGTGGATATCCAGCCCGTCCTGGCTCCATCGACCCAAAGACCAACCACTCAACTCAGAACCCTGAGAACAGATGAGAAATGAATATTGTGTGTGTGAGACTATGTACCCACTGCAAATAGAAACCTGTACTCCACTGTGAAAAAAAAAAAGAGAGAATTTGACAAGCGCCAAGTAGTTCTCGATCAGCCAAATGGTTTTCAATTGATCTCAATCTGAATGAGATTATATACAGTATATACTCTGTTAAATTTGGGACTGCAGAAAGGGAAAATTGACTTCTTAACAGTGATAGCTGGCCAATAAAGGGTGCTAGGGCACCTCCCTTGATGGCAGAAATATTTTTTTCATTTAAATTTTTTTAAATAATCAATGTCTACATATGTCTGTATGACCTAAACATGCACAATAACATAATTTATTAAATAATTTGGGAGGAAATGAGCTTCATGGTTCATTGTCTCTCTTAGTCACCCAATCAGAGAAGCAGCAGCCAATCATTGACCAGCTGTCACAAGATACGTAACAAAGTTAGCCAATCAGCATCCTCGAATCTGTTGCCTTAATTTATGGCCCCCAGCAGAGTCAGTCAGTAGTGGATTAGGAACGTCTGATGTTATTGAGGTAATACACGTCTCTAGAAATGCTAATATTTAGTCTTAATAGTGTTTTTGTTTATTTTATGTTTCTCAACCAGAAGGTAATCCAGTGATACATGCTGTACTTTCTGTCTTTGAACAATTACATATAATGAGTTTTAATTAATTATTAGTCTTTAATACCAAATAGTTAGTGACTTTCACAGAGCACTGCTATCCTGCAGTTTGTGTTCAATAATATTGGGACTGATTATGGCTCAACCAGCCTCACCTAAAACATTTTATCTTCTGCTTCTTAAGCTGTGCTCTTGTAATTTTCTATTCTAATTTAATTATTTTTTTCTGTCGTGTTCAATAGATTGCCTTCACTTCAAAGTCAGCTGACTAAATCTCAGTTCTCTCAATGAATTCTGGACAGATTTCTCCAGTGAGCTGTCAGGCCTGATTGCATTTCTTTATTCTGAGACCATACGGATGTGTGAGCCCTGTGGCTGTAGAGCTACAACCCTTCACACACTCGTCTCCTTCCACATCAGAGGAAGCAGAGCATCTGCAGTGACACTGCATTAGTCTGAGCCACATCCAGAAGAGTGCACCGCTGATCAGATAATTAGATATTTTTGAGGTATCCAGCAGATTTTCCATCCTTCACTCCCTCCACCTTTCTCTCCATCTCTCTCTCACATACACTCCCACTTACAAACATATTTCCAGCCAGATCAGGATATTCTGGGCCCAAATCATTTGAGCTATGTCAGCCTTATTTCTTTCCAGTGAAAAAGAGACAGAAACTAATCTAATCTTACAACCTTTCAACTCCCCAGAAACTCCCTGAGGTGATCTCTTCAGTCTGATTCTGTAAACTAGGTCAGATAGACAGGAGGAACGTGACAGTGTATGCACGCCTGAGTCTCTGCACGAGTTTACAGTATTGTGACAAAGTTTTAGATTTAAAACGCTATTTATCTGGACATAACATGTTTATTTACTCTGAAAATGCTCCAATATTACATTCATACATCAAAAAATAGACTACTGTGGTTCAAAAAGGTAATAAATGTCATATTTATTTAATGTAAAGTTACATTTTTGTCATAATTGCAATATTTCAAATATCTCCTGAACCAGAGACACACAATCCAAGTCCAGTGTGCAGTTTCTACAGTCTGCGATGGTTTGAGGTGCTGGTGTTGGTCCACTGTGTTCAGTCCAAAGTCAACACAGCATAGATTTTAGAGCACTTCATGCTTCCATCTGTTGACAAGCTTTATGGAGATGCCCAGCAGCTGACCACAGTGCCAACACTATTACTGACCATCATATTATTGTGACTGATTGAAGCTATAATGATACTGATGAACATAAAAGAGAGAGAAAGAGAGAGTGTGTGTGTGTATATATATATAATCTGGTCCACTTACAGCCTCAGCAGCTTTATCATATCCATCTGGATTGACGGAGGGTAGTAAGTGGATGCGTGTTTCCTCCACCAGGTGTCGTATACGTGGGTTACCGGACAGGTACTCCTGACACATGAACTGCATCAGCAGTAGCAGCAGCTCCCGGCCCAAAACTTCATTCCCATGAGAACCCGCCGTGTAGCGGAACTCCGGCTCACCTGGAGGGTAGAGAGTGCAGGACTGCTCTGATGAGTCATGTCTGAGTGCTTGGATGAGTCATGCTTCACCACTTTGTTCAGAAGTCTTGTGTCTCCTTTGCTGGAGCTGCTAATGAGCTATAGCTGCAGAAAACACTTTAACCCCGTAAAGCTAGAACCATCCTCTAATGACCTGAAAACCCAGTCTTTGAAACTGACATGTCTGTTTGACCTTCTGACCACTTAGAGAAAAAAGAAATGAAATAACACACTGATATATTTGTTTTGTATCATATTTGCTACATCCAGAATCTATTACTCACAGCTTATACACAGAGTTTCCTTTACATTTTTACTCAAGTCATTTCACATTTTGGGTACTCTTGGATGCATGCAATGTATGGATAATCCACCAGGGGTAAAATACATGTATCAGATTTTATACATCAGCTTTTTATTATGTATTTAATTCATTGTTATTGCTGTTGCTGTTGTTGTTGTTGTTGTTATTGTTGTTGTTGTTGTTATTAGTAACAATTTATTACTACATTTATAACACTGGAAATGAAGGGGTTTTCAAATATGATACACTTTTAAATTAATGGATCAAACATAATAAATAAAAATAAAAGATAATAAATAAATAAATAAATAAATAAATAATAATAATAATAATAATAATAATAATTATTAGTAGTAGTAGTAGTATTTTCTCTACATTACATTTGATTTTGGGCCTCATTATCTTATATTGACATTCATTTTGTATCACTATATGTGAAAAGTGCTAAAAATGTGGTATAAATAAAGTTATTGACATTATTAATTATTAACCATGTTTTGTAAAAGCTTACCCAGCTCATGCTCCCCTGGGTTATCTGAGATCTCGATGGCATAGAGTTTCTGGCCATTATAGCTCTTGCCAATGTTGTAGATGCGAGTTACGTTCGGACACATTTCATTAACCACTTTCATCAACTGTAATAGAAATAAAATTACATGAGATGTGTGTTAGAGCAAGTGCAATATCCATAACATCAAAGAAAGTGTGAGCTCATGCTCCTTCAGTCACTTCATATTTATCACAGTCACGTGGGTGCAGCAGTGTCATGTATTGAGAAGTCTACATACTTAGAAATGAACATATAAATACTGAGACTGATGCTTATGATGCCACAAAATACCTGACAAATGTGATGCTGAATAGGCTAGGCTACATCACACGTTCGTGCAACAGTATTATCCTTATTCTTATAACACAGCATTACTACGGCAATATGACTAAGCCATTTTATCACTGCTCCACTTTAATATGTCCTGCAAATATATTAATGCATTCTTAAGTTTACACAACAAAACCCTATTTATCTGTTTTTCTGTATATTCTGCATATTTTTGTATATTTAGTATAGGTTTTTCTGTTTAATTTGAATATTTAGTGTGTTAAATAGTGCTATTGTGCTGCTGTAGATTAATTACCTGTGCCACACTACAATCATTTCAATGCATGGATGTCCTGACTTGCATATGACAAATGAACAAATAAACATTGAATCTTGAATCTAACTGTCTCTGGTTCAGGATTGTTGACATTAGAAATGTGGCAATTGTAGCTCTGAGTGATGCACAGTATTTATACTGCTCGAAAAGTCATTTTCTCAAACTCACAATCACATTCTAATAAAAGTGAACATTTTCACAATATTCTAGTTATCTGAAGTGAATATTAAACAGTGTGTGCATCAAGAAGCAAAGAAGGGGTTCTTATGTAAGATTAACGTATACGGCTCTGTAATTTCAAGTGTTTCTCCAACTCAACTGTTGTACTACTGTGTCAATTTATTTAAATGTCTTTATGTGATATATAGTCTCACAATATAAACAGTGAATGGGTACATCTTGGTGGGACGATGAGATATCATGTTCTAGGCTTCCTGGTGTGAGCATTCACATCACACAGTAATTACGCAGACGCAGAAGAGTATATCAGTCTTAATTAGCATCCCGTGTTTTCCGTAATACAAAGTAGCAGTGTGAGATTGCAGAAACCTTCCCAACAAAAGCTGTGCCACTGATGCCAATCTCCATCTTGGTAGTCCAACATCTGCTCACACAAACGCCGGGCATGCTGTGGCAAGCTGTTAGATCAGCCTGCATCATTAATTATAGATTTGGGTGTTTTGTTTATTTGCTGTGCCAGCTGCTTGTATGCTAATTAATCAAGATTGATTGAATGGAATTCTCAACTCTGATTTCTACTTTGTAAACCACATTTCCAACATCTGCTTTTCCTGATTGAAGCTGGCAAAACAAAGGCACTAGCATGGAGGCTAATTTAGCTTTCAATAAACAATGTGCTGATACGTTTTTCAAAGAACGCTTCCTAAATGAACACTTTGTCAACAGTTGTAGGACGTAAGTGCATGCAGGTGGAGGTTTTTACTAAACGAGAACACATAATAAAGTACACTGTGAAGCTAAATACCACACGTAACAAATGACGCAGACAGCGACCAAAGAACACAAGGAAACACATGAGACACAGGTGAATACAGTGAATTGGCCAGACCTGGGAAAAAGACACCTTTATACCCGTGCACATCTGAACCAGTTGGGTTAGAAAAAGGCTCACCCATCTCAGAGTACACAAATAATTTCTAGGAAGCTTTGACTGAAAATCTTTACAGTGGGCTCTAATTTCTTCCCAGAGCTGTATTGTAACATTGGACATTTTCCTAAATAAATAAATGACAAACTATAAAATGTTTGACTCATTTGTGTAACTGGATTCTCAGTAATAACAAGAACTTCTTTCCAACACTGTACAGAACATAAATGTGTCATGGCAGGTGTCATAACAACAGTGTTACCATAATTGTTAAATATGATACAGTGTACAGCAGGAGTACAAACACTTTTTCAGCCTGTGAGCTACTTATCTAATTACTAAGTCAAAATGATCTACCTAATATTAAAATGCAAGACACATATTTATTTATAAATATACTGACAATTTATGTGTACAATGTATGCTGCTGTACCTTGTAAATGAACCCATATTACACAATACAGCTGTGTACATGTTTTGTCATTAGCCTACTTTACTCTGATGACTTGCACTGAATGGAATCAGTGAGGGATGCATAGTCTGAACAGTAGTTGCTGATAGCCAGCCTCAAGCAAACCTCCAAATTATCAGCAGTCATAGTAGAACGATACTTGGACTTAATGATCTTCACGTGTGAAAAGGCTGATGCTGAATAATGCGGTCAAAGCAAACACACTTCAAAAATGACAGTAAAAAAGTCCTCCACTCCTTATGGAAATAGTCAGTTTTAGGTTTCTTACAGGCAGAACAAACATACATGTTAAGAACTTACAGTGACAGGTGAACACAGACTGCAGGCCAACTTGAAAAATGCCGGTTTACAAGTCCAGATGCTGTTTTATGAAGCGATAGCGTAAATGGCCAATCACATGTTAGCAAAAAACAACAGAGCCAGTGGAATGAGCTTGTGGGTGGTCTAAAGTGAAACAAAATTTTCAGATTGAGCGGCTTGGAATCCCGCTGGGTCCTAGTGCTTGACCAGTCTCCCTGTATGTCAATCAAGTGAGATGTTTTATAGCGAGGACGGATGATAGGCTGACGTCTATTTTTTAAAATGCCATGCGATCTACCCACACTGCCTTTGCGATCGACCGGTAGATCGCAATCGACATATTGTGCACCCCTGGAGTGCAGTATTGGCAATGAAACTCATGTTACTACAGCTCTAAAAACTCAATTATACAAATGAAACAAAACTTTTATAGCCTACATAGTCATTTAGTTATTTAGGAAAGTGATTAATTAAAAACAATAAGGGAACCACTGGAAATGATACATTTCTAGTGTTATTGTTTATAGGACTGTCTACCAAATTCTACAAAAAAATATTGACATTTAGAGCATTTATTAACAAGTAGTCAACATTACAACAAAGATGCAGAGTTTTCAGACTGTCAGTTCATGTTAACAGTACTAATGTTTTAACTTAGGAAACCTGGATTTGGTGCAATAAGTCTGATGAGTCGATACTCTCCAGTCTTATATGACAGCATATATCATCTAGGTCAGTGTTATATGGTTGAAGTGTTGGGAAATTCATCAAAACTCCAGCACACATTCCCATCAAAGAGTCTAGTTTCCCATCCACTCTAAATCAAATGACATCACTTTTTGTGCAGAAGTTGGACGGTGGATTTGAATGAAATTCAGCCGTATTCAGGCCTTGACCAGAGACCCTCAGACAGTAGAGTACTGTAATCAGCTCTGCCGTCTGAGCTCTTGCTTTGGCCTGGCTCCAAAGCCATATCACAGAGCTTTTCCCCAGCAGGCCCTGCGGCAGCCTATTTTATTTTGAGTTGAGAAAAGATAAGAGTTCCCCACTAAGAGAGAAAGTGGGTTACAGCAACAGGATGGACGTGAGGGTCAAACCGGAGAGTCAAGGAGAGGTACAGCTTCCCATGCATATAGAGTGCTTAATTTCTTTGGTTTGGCACAACTGTAAAAGCAGATATTTCTCTCCAGTGAGCTTCCCCAAGGGCATTGCGGCTGTATATATGTTCACAAAAATCTTAGAAAGACACAGGAACATTAGCAAGTGCTGTAAGATATCACCGACATGCTCAATTAATCAAAAGTTACCTTTAGCTGCTGATGGGGTCTGGGACTCTACAATGAGAATGCCATGCTAATAACTCTGTTGAAATATATACTTTCCCCAAGGGCATCGCAGTGCATTACATATTCACAAAAATCACAGGAAGCATTGCTAACAGTAGCCATCGACCAAGCATTAAAACTGTAAAATATAGTGCTCATATACACAATTAGTCCAAATTTACTGGCAGTTACTGATGGGGTCAGAAAATTGTAGGCTCCTGTTCAGTTCCTACAATGAGAACTAGATGCTAATTACGCTCAAGGTCGCCCTGAGAAAGCCAGTGCTTTTCCGCAATAATGATCCACAGTCCGGCGATTACTCTGGACTGGGACGAATGGACGATTGAGGGCTGTGGTCAGGATGCCAGGCTGCCAGGTGCTTTTGTATTCAGGAGGGTGAGCTGTGGAGGTTTTATGGTCTGGGTTTGGGGACCGCTCCACCGCTCACTTCTGTATTTCATCACCATCACACGGGATTGTTATTCACAGCACCTACGTCCTTACAAAACATCGCAACCACACAGTAAGGCCATGAGATTAGAGCAAGCACCAGTGAAATGGACATGTCCAATGTCCATTTGTATACAACCCTTTTAACACTAGACTAATACTTTTACCCACTTTTTATATAAATTTGGTCAATTTCGCTATTACGTCCCAATGAAATTAAGTTTAAAATCAAATAGTGTAGAATTAACCAAAAAATAATAATTATCCTAAAAAGAAACACCCCAGGATAAAAGGAACTGACTTTCACCTTTTTTGCCTAATTTTGGGCAAAACAAAATTGATGGGTTAAACTCAATATCTACAAACCTAAGCACAGGATTTCTTCATTTAGAGCTAGTTAACATGACTAAACATGTTTATTGTGTTTAGACTGTACGTGTATAATGGTGGTAGTTGTATCTGATTGCTTAACATCATCAGAGCTGAAGCTGAGCAGTGACTTTTGTCTCAGTTTGATCGCCATTGTGAGGAGGTCTGTAGAACTGTAGCTCACACTCACTACAGCACACACAACGAGCAGTGTTTTCAGGAATATGAGTGAAAAATATTTACTAGTTTACAAATATAAACAGTTTCAAATTGAAGAAAAAAAAAATCAAAACAACTCGATTTGCCTGCCGTTCACGTCCTGTCCACTAAGGGGTCTGTGTGAAGGGGCTACATAGATAGCACATCTTTTAATATATGATACATATATCTATCTATATCTATCTATGATGATTGTGTTGATCATCCACTAATACCAGCACACCGCCACCACATCAGTGTCACTCCACCTAATTAATACCAGCTTCATTGTGGTCCAGGCCATTCGCCCTTTTCACAAATCCCAGAATGCACCTCGCAACCGGCAACATCCCGTTCACAATTTTCTCTTGTATGTCTATGCCAGCTACGCTACTTAAACTGTTTACAACTTTATTTGGTAAGTAAATACGTGATATCTACTAGCTTTTGTAACTATATGCAGATAATATTTCTTTTGATATTAAACATCATATCTTGTTGTGTCGACTTGTATTTTCAATTTATGCAGTGGGTTTTTAGTGTAAACACGTTGTTGCAAGCTATCGTGTTGCATGCTATCAATACTAAGCTACACTATCACGCACAATAATTTGTGGTACACATTTTTTATGAAAATAGCCAAAAATGAATTCAACTGGTGGATAGCCCTACAAATGTCACATTATGAAATAGTACATAAGGCACGCCTAGGCTATGGCCCTGCATGGCCTAATCAAGCCAGCCAGTGTATGTTTATATCATTAGAGGCCTATTTATTTATCAGTGCAGTATATATTTCGGTATGTAATTAGGGTAGAATAAAATAATGTTTGCAGTAACCTACCTCCAACAAAATGATCAGAACACACTCTGTCATAGTCACTTGCTGACCAGTTTTCAAGCCTGATGGAATCTTCCCAAGTTTTCCTTAATGTGGTATCTTTAGGAAACCTATAGTACAATCTTTTCTGTTGCTGTTGTTTGTCTAGCCGTTGCCGATTACTGCATTATGGTACACAACATCTAGAACCCTGATTTATAGGCTTCTTTCTACGTATTCTAAACTCTCCTGCTGACACATTCACTGCTGCGGGCGCCGTAGCGATCGGCTGCCCTTGTAGTAGCTCGTCAGTGTGTGTGTAGTTATTTGTATTTTAGCAATTCTTGAATTTCCCCTCGGGGATCAATAAAGTATCTATCAATCTGCCATTATGTAAACAACTACATCGGATGTTGCCGGTCGCGCATGCAATTGTGGGATTGTGAATAGGGTGAATTGAAGAACAGTGTGAACAAAGAGTACAGAGACACAGATGATCTATAGTCTATACAAAGCACACCTACCGGTATATGGTCACTGGAGATGAGTCACATGGATGAGAGTAGAAACAACAGGTCTTTTTCAATAGCTATTGAGCTGTCTACCTAGGGAGCGTCGGCACTCAAACAGTCATTCACACTTTTAAGACATATAAATGAGACACTCTAGTTAAACTGCGATGACATCACTTATTCCTGCCCACTGGCAATAACTTACCTCAACTATCAAAATGATCTGCACTTACAGTTTATATAGCAATTTTAGTAGAATTAAATGTAAGAAAAACAAATCGCTGCTTGCCCTGCTGCTAGCTGATCTGCTTGGATCTGCTACACCGGGTTGCATTGTGGCCTTAACGACTGAGGAAGCATTTGATGTTCTTTCAATATTTGGTCAAAATAAGGTCTCAGTAGGCAGTATTTTGAGACATCTAAGAATTGAGACAGCCTTCTTCTCATATTATGACATAAAACGCTGTGTATGTAGAGAGCTCACTAGGTATTGAGACAGATCCAATGTGAAGACCACTGCTCAGCACTTCTATATAGAAGTAGATCAACCAGGGTTCTAGTGTTAATGTGGTGGCTGTTCGATGTACAGGGGTTAGACAATGAAACTGAAACAGCTGGTTTTAGACCACAATAATTTATTAGTAGGTGTTGGGCCTCCTTTTGTGGCCAATACAGCGTCAATTCCTCTTGGGAATGACATATACAAGTCCTGCACAGTGGTCAGAGGGATTTTAAGTGATACGTGATGCTGGTGGAGGAAACCGTTTCCTGACTCGCTCCTACAAAACACCTCAAAGTGGCTCAATAATATTTAGACACAAAGACTTGCTGTCTTGGTCACAGATGTGCCAGCAAGACGTGCAGCAACAATTTGTCCTCTTTTGAACTCTGGTATGTCACCATAATGTTGTGTGCATTGTAATATACTATATAACTGTGCTCTTACCTGCTAACTGAACCTTCACACTCTGCTCTTACTGGTGCAATGTGACATTAATGAAGATTGGCCACCAGACTGGTCCAATTTAGCCATGAAACCTCCCACACTAAAATGACAGCTGTTTCAGTTTCATTGTTTAACCCCTGTATGAACTGCACCACCATGTTAGCACTTATGAACTAATTCCTCAGCTAATTGTCAATTCATTCATTAGCTGAAACAGGTGTGTTTATGACAGAAAGTATTACACTTGCAGTAGTTTGGCCCTCCCGGACACCCCTGCTTCATCCAGCAGAAATTGATCTATAGGATATTAGGTTTAGAGCAGAGCAAACTCCAATACAGGACCAAGAGAAGGTGCAGATGATGGAGAGTTGCAGTAGTACCGTAATCATTCTTTACCTGCCTCATTTCCTTGTAGCTGTGGTGTCTGAAGTCAAGTTTGTCAGTGGTGGTGACTTCATTTCGCCGGTGATAGTAATTATTTGGATCTGCGAAAGCAAACCAGTATATAAGTCATAATCCAGTTGCATATAGGTTTAGATAAGTGATAGGTTGACTGGACCACCACAGAGGTGGTATTGTTTGGTTGGTGGGTCATTCTCAGTGACACTGGTGTGATGGTGGTGTGTTTCAGAGCTGCTGATGACCTCAGTGTCACTGCTGGAGTGAAAACCACCACCGGCTATCATTGAAGGACTAGAGGATCAACACGAACTGTGCTGAGCTACTGTCTGCGACTTTACAGCTACAAGGTGGACCAACAATATAGATGTGTCCATGTGGACAGTGACACTAGCACACCACCACCACGTCAGTATCACTGAGAATGATCCAACAGCTCTGTGATGGTCCTGATGATTGAAGATTAGGGCAAAGAACACAGAGAAAGAGATGGACTACACTGTGCAAAGTGTACCTATATGGTCAGTGGAAACTAAAACAGATCATGTAGATACAAGGTGGTGGTGTTAATATTATGGCTGATTGGTGCTGATTGTTTCTTACCTGGCATGGGGCATCCCAGGATTTCGACCCTCATGCAGATACTGCCGCTGTTGTACCAGGAGCGAGGATTAATTCTGATGTAGCGGGCCACCACAGGTTTGGGGAAGGTGTTTAGCACTGGGATCTCTTTCTCTTTATTGCCAATGAAAAGCTACTGAGGCAAGCAGATGGAATAATAAATCAAACATTATCCATCACCCTCATGTGCACAGTCATCAAAGGCCAAGGCAGATATATGTAGCCTAACCCTATCCTCAAGTATGGGGAAATAATGACTGCAGTAAAGCCTTAATGAACTTCTAGAAGTGCAGTGAAGCTTCTTAGATCATTCAAGCTCTATACTCCGTTTTCAATATCCAATTTCAAAGTAAAATTAGGTGTAACCAATCACAATGGAGTAAAGATTAGTGAGTATCAGTTAAGCACAGAAATAGTATTTCAATTAGTAACTAAATGTTTATGTGTAAAAAGCAGATTATGAACATTATAAAGTATATTTGGGGCAAGGCATTTTAATTCAAAAACACTTGTACAATTGCATATATTTTTCACTCAGATACAGTTAACTGTGTAAACAGAAGTAGTTAGCAGACAGGAGAAGATATTGGGACCCTAGCCAAAACTTTGAATTGGGACTTGTGATGTAAGTGACTACCCCCGGTTGTGAGACGGACCCCTTTCCACCAGTCATCAACTATCATTGCTTACAGCTGTGACTGGTTATTTCTGGAAAGGATCCATCTCCATTGTTCAGCGTTTCTCCCCTGGAAGCAGGCTTCTTTGTCGACTCTTTAATGCCAGTCATCAGCTGTCATTGCCAACTGGCTGGTTGCTGTAAAGAAGCTAACCTTTCTCTGTAGCTGATCACCTTGGTGGTGGGTGCATTGTGCCTGATTAGCTAGTGCCAGTCATCATCTGTGATTGCCTACAGCTGTGACTGGCTTACATAAGGGCTCAGTGTTGTGTGCTTGGTGCAGAGTTGTTGACTTATGCTAGTATCTGTACTCTTACCACAGGCTTGCTCTACCTTTATAAAATAAAAGCAATAATAATAAAAAAAGACCTCTTAGTTCTCATATCATGCCCTTGTGAGTTTTGTTCCAAAAGGTTTTGCTTCTTGGTTTTCAGAGTTTTGCTCTTTCACTGTCTGTTTTGAGTCTGTGTAGGTTGACTGCAGGGAGTATGCTTGTTATCCTTATCATGGGTATTTGCACTGGCTGCTGTCCAGTCTGCCTGTAAATCCTGTACTCCCTGAACTGGGTTCTGTCTTCCCGGGAGCTGAGTCAGCGTGCCATTCGGCCTATTTCCCAGCCTGGCATCTGGTTCCCTAGGATCCTGGCAGGGTTTGAGTCCCCAGCAGCTGATCTGGTATGTCCAGTTTGCCTGTAAATCCATGTTTCCCACCCTGAGCTCTGTCCCCCAGGATCTCAATATGGTTTCTTCCTATCAGGGAATGAATTTTTGAGCCATAACTAACCAGCAAGTGCCTTAATTGGGCCACAATCTGTCCAGAATTTTCTACTGTCAGAATAACCCTCATCCTCTTTCATTAAAACAGCATGAGATATTTTCAAAGTCTGCGTGACTAAACCATTTCGTTCTTAAGTGGAAAAATAGTGATATGATGAGTTTTCAAGAATTGTGTACTCGTCTGCATGGAAAACAATGAGGATTTGTTGGCTTCTTCTTTAAAGAAGCACTAGTTATATCTCTAATGCCAAGGACAAACATTCTTTAACACCATACTTGGTGCTATAATTCAGTCCACAGAGTTGGCACTTATTCAATAAAAAGCATTGATGGAACACACCTTCACCAGGGTCAGGAATTCATCAAAGGTCTTTAGAAAGTTGTTTTTTTTTCAATGTGACAACTTCCAGCAAGCATGACCGTTCTTCACGCCCACTGTGTGAAAATCTGTGGTTTAGTATTGACAATTGCTTTATCAACTGAACTCATCATTATCCAGATCACACCTCTGAAACTATATAGCTTATTATTATTCTAGGTTAGCTCTGATACCTGGCAGCGACTTACTGCTGTTTTAATGAGCCAGAGTTTCCTCATTCCATTTAAACTCACCTGTATTTACAACTAATTAGATTTACAAATGAGCAACAGTACATTAATCAGCACATGGCAGGAATATCTTTTAAAATAGCCTAATAATCAAACACCTAAATCTGGACCAGCTAATGTTGAAAGATTACACTAAAACAAAGGCTACATCAATAATTCATTACTATTAATTACAACCCTAATCACGTTCAATTACCATGTCCCAAAAGTAAATGAACTTTGTTGGATTTTCTCAGTTTGTACTGAAGAAACCATAATTTTAGTTTGTTTAAAGCTCTAAATATCAATAAAGCTACAATTGCATCCATCTGTACTACAATGGTTGATCAAACTCATGTTTGGCAGCACCCAAATACCACTTTAAAGCAAGTTTGTTTGCTTAGTTTCTTCCTCAAATCAAACTTTCCTTTAAAACACAGGCTAATACACAACTGTTTACACTAAGAGAACTGAAAATAATAGCCCGTTTCAAATATTTACCAACCAGTTTAACTCTCTTGTACCACCTTGCCAGTGGCAAGACTGAAGTTGAGGCATAGGTCATATAGACCTCCCCTGGTACCAGTGTGACACACACTAACACACCACCACCAAGTAAGGGTCACTGAGAATGATCCACCAGCTCTGTGGGGGTCCTGACCACCGAAGAACAGGTTGAACAAAGTATACAGAGAAACAGATGGACTACAGTCTGTACAAAGTACACCAGTGGAGCTAAAATGGAGTGTAGATACAATGAGATGGTGTTAATGTTATGGCTGTTTGGTGTTATATTTGCTGTATTGATAATTCTCCATATTGTGCAGCTCTAGTTTTAACCACGAGTTATGTTGTAAATCAGAGTTTCTCACCAGGTCTCTGGAGCTGTTCTTTAAGGTCACCCACGTATGTGAGTCATTGCTGACCAGCACTTTGTAAGACGTCACCCAGTCGCTCCTGTAAAGCAGAGACAGAGAGCATCACATCCACACATACTGAAAGCATCTCAAAGTGAAGAGCACTGAAGGGAGCCCAGCATGGAGGGATGAATAAACTGAAAGCCTGACATCTCTGCATAGTCATGCATCAAAAAAGTTCCTTTTTGTTCATAATTAATTCAAAAATATAAATATTTTATATAAATTGCACATAAAGTTACATATTTCAAGTCTGATCAGTATGACTTATAAACAGTACAAATACTGTATATCAAACCAAAGGGGTCTGTCATGCTTCATGTCATGTTGCTCTGTCTACCTGTCTGTGTGTTTAAGTCTCTGCCCTTGTCTTGCCCCGTCATGCCCATCTTGTCAGTGTCTTCACCTGTTTCAGACTTTGTGTGTCAATAGCCATGTAATTATGTTCCCTGGTTATAATAGGGCTACAACTATCGAATATTTTTGTGATCAAGTATTCTGTCGATGTTCTCATCGATTAATCGGATAAGCCATACTTTTGTGTTTTTAAACAACTATATCAGGAGTGTGTTATGCAACATGAAAGGCCTCTTAACATGAGCAAGCAATTGTCTGTTATTCCTCACAAAAGGTTTTTATTCAAACACCACTTTTATTAGATCAAAGCTTAAAACCATCTGAGCACATCCACAGTACTGGGAAACAGTTCTGGGACATGGAACTTCAAAATTAAAGTTGTCACAAAATGTGCGAACATGTCCAACTAAGCCAAATTAGACACTCCGAAATCAGATCTCTCCTTTTGTTTTACCATTTTTTTTACAAAAATTTGCCAAGAATCATGTCGGTGCTTTAGATTCTGTTAGTTACTTGGTTTCCATTGTGCATAAACTTGCTGGTTTATTAAAAACATGACAGTTTTATCATTATGGCACAAACCTACATATGACACAACTCTACTTTGGGTATAGACCTCATTCCTGACAGTCCAAACTACAATATTTGATCTGTGACTGTTAAATGGAAACTGTATCTTATGCAATCTAAAAAAATTGGGGAGAGAGAGAGATAGTATAAGGGAGGGATAAATTACATGAGAGATGCTGTAGTTCTAAGAAGCATGTGTGTTCATATCAGTTAGCAGTAGTACAAACACGTTTTTCAGTGCTCACGTGAACTGCATGCTTTTGGTTAGGGTCTGTTCTACACTGTCCGCCTTACGCAACATAAAATAGTCCCACACTTTAGACATTTTCCCTATTTTACGTACACCAGTGTCTTCATTTCCCACCATTTCCTAAGAGAGCAAAATAAATTGTGCCGCCTTAAATCTTTGAAATGTGCGTCAGTTATAACAGTCCATGTGATACCGGAACTGCACAGTAGTCTACACAGCCGGATTGATATGATAACAGACATTTAAAATAGACGGACTTTGGTGACGTGAATTAAACGAAGTCTTAGCCTCGAACATTTTTAACGAATAATCTAATTAATCAAATAATAGTTTCAGCCCTAGTTTATATCCTTCTGTCTTTGACACTAGTGTGAGTCATTGTTCCTTGGTTGTGTTCCTTGTGCCGAGTTTATGTTTGTGTTATGTTTGTTTAGATTGTTCACTTTATTAAACTTTCACCTTCTCTGCAAGTGTGTTTGCATTCCTGCCTTCATACCGTTAGAGTGTCTGAAGTCCAGTGTGCAGTTTCTGCAGTCTGTGATGATTTGAGGTGCTGGTGTTGGTCCACCAAGTCCAAAGGCAACACAGTCAAGATATTAAAGCACTTCATGCTTCCATCTGCTGACAAGCTTTATGGAGAGGCCCAGCAGCTGCCACAGTGCCAACACTACTACTGACCATCATATTACTGTGACTAACTCATGAGATATCCAAAATTCCAATATTAGGCTATATTTGAGTGAAAAATGCTCTTGCATTTCAACTGTGCTGTTGACTGTTGGTGGTGTAATAATGCCAAACGCCTGCATCGGCTAAGGTGTACATGGATGCATGGACTTTCTGCAGGTAATTTGTTGGCGTGGGCACTTTATGTTAATTTGCTTTAACAAATTGCTTAAGCAGTTGATGTAAAAGCTATTTGAGGTCACTAGAACTTGTCCTATACATTGTTAGAAAGGCTCAAAGGTTAAAAAGGTGACCTGCCCCTTTAAGAAGCTACTTCAAAACAAACAACACAAAAACAGAGAGGACTGGCATTGGCACAGGACCTGGTTTAGCCACTTTGTAACTTACACACACACACACACACACACACAATGTAAGCTAGCTAACTGGCCCATGCACAATAGCCAAGCTGTACCACACACAGTCCTTGTTTGGGACAAATTTGAGCATTGTCATGATGACTCATAGATGACTCTGCAACAGCCCTAAAATACATGATGGTGCTTTCTGGGTAACATGAAGTGAAAAAGCATGACTAAGCCAACTCTACTAGCAAGCAAAATTGGGTTTGGAGTTTGTGCGCTGTACCCACTGAGTCATATCTGAAAAGTGTGTGCATGCGTGTCAGTCTGACTGAACACTTGAGCTTCACTCTCAAAGACTTAGCTCAGTACCTCCTACCAGCTGTCCACATCATAAATGCTATATGCTAATGCTATGTCGACTACTGCACAGTCCTCAGCTGATAAAGCCATCACTGCTTCTACTGAACAATGCTAGTGTTCGCCAGTTGTTAAAAGTCAATGGACAGCGTCGCACTGTTGTCATCCAAAGACACAGCAGTCTTTCTATTGTTTAGAAAATTATTGAACATTTACAGAGCGGAGGTACAGAACAGGATTAGGCCATTGTGAGGATATATTCATGATTTGCAGAATGGCATAGAAATAGCTGGGAGTCAGGAGATAGGACTATCTGTCAAATACCCATCACTGAGCACACAAAGAGTTCACAGATTATGAACATTTAATGGCCAAATGCAATTTCTTTATAGACAAAATTGCCAATGACTGACTTTGTTCTTGGGATGGATGGATGGATGGATGGATGGAAGGAAGGATGGATGGGTGTATGAATGGTTGGGTGGTTGGATGAATGGAAGGATGGATGGAAGAGAGGATGGATGTATGGTTGGATGGTTGGATGAATGGATGGATGGATAAGAGGATGGAAGGATGGATGGATGGATGAATGGATGGATAGATAGCCAAATAGACAAACATGTCATGTAGACCCTCATGGCTTTGAAACATAAAATGAACCACCATCTATAACCAGTCTTTATAGTCATACATTAAAAATGAGTAGATTGTGAAAAAGTTCATATTTGTTTACACTTTCAAAACGTTAAACTCATATTTCCCATTTATTACACTTACACATCAAAGCATTTCACTTCTAGCTGTACCATGTATGACGGTGTATGTGACAAACTTTGTTTTGATTTAAAGTGACATATTTCAAGCCTTTAGGGTTAATGTCGCTCCAATCAGTCACAGTAATATGATGGTCAGTAGTAGTGCTGGAACTGTGGGCAGCTGCTGGACATCTCCATAAAACTTGTCAGCAGATGGAAGCAAGGAGTGCTCTAAAATCTGGGCTGTGTTGACTTTAGACTTGATAAAACACAGTGGACCAACACCAGCACCTCAAACCATCACAGACTGCAAAAACTGCACACTGGACTTCAGACACCTTGGATTCTGTGTCTCTCAGACTTAGTTTGAAGCTAAATATGTGTAATAAATATAAAATATGATCTTTTGAATAAAATTCTGAACAAAAATAAACTTTTATCACAATTCTAATTTCTGATGTATGAGTATAGTTACATTATAAGCTCATAAAGTGGATACTGACTGGAAATATAAAGTATTGGTTTGGAATGAAGTGAAAGTAAGAGAGAATGAGGACAGATCAGTGATGTTTATATCCAAAGGATTAAATCGAGCTGTTGAGAGAAGCCTTGGACACTAATACCAAATTA
>BRDA01012295.1:42683-70183 GCA_036984385.1 Crenuchus spilurus | reverse complement strand
TTTAACTAAGCAAAGTTTAAAAAGTTGCATTTTAGGTCAAATCTTGTCATATTAGAGCAAACTACTGTAGTGAGGGAGTGGAGAGAAAACCTTGTAAAGCTTCAGCTGTTGATTTGACTTTAACACTGGAAATTTGACTCTGTCGTGTTTGGGACTATTTGATTATCATGAAACAACATATAAAACCCAAATCCTGTCACTGCCCGACATCTGTTTTCCACTTCTGCGCTTTTATCCCTCCAAATTTTTCTAGTTCCTCGGGTCAGGGATCTGGCCAAATCCTCCTATGAACAGCCCGAGGGCTCGCTAAAGGCACCCCAGCTAAAATAAAAAAGCATTTGTTTGGTTATTTAGAAGGGATTATGGTAAATACAGAATGTGGGAAAGTCATTAGGTTACTGGAGAAGACCTAATGCAGGCACAGTTAGCCTAGCGCTAAAGGCTCTCAGAGGAAATACCATTGGCTTACAGATGCCAGGCCTTTATACTGTGACATTGAATAGACACATTGTAACAGTTAAACTTTTACAGTTTTAATCTCTGTGGCTTACAAACCTTTACACAAAAACTCCTCTACTATTAACATTAAACTTCTGAAAATTCCCAATTTTATCCCATTAAGAAAGAATGAGGTGGAAAACTACATGCCAATCTATTGTACTTCTGTTTGATGGACAGACACCATTTCACACACATTATCTTAGGACAGACACTGAAGTTTGAATTCAGTGTTGTTCTGACCCACACTCGTTTGTTTGTCTTTTTTCCCCATTCCTCTTTCCTTCCTTTATTTGTGGTCCTAAACCCTATTATTTACCCTACAGACACCAAACTGCCTGAACTCAGTCACTACTGTCCTCCACTCTTCTATGTGTCCTTTATTCATCGGTCAGTACTGACCCACACTCCTCTAACTGTCCTTTATTCATCCATTACTCTTCCTATAGATCTCCATTCATTGTCAACTACACATAGTGTCCATCTGGGTTATCATAGCAACAACTTGGTGTATTCACTAGTGTCTATTTCACACGAGCACAACCGTCAATGATTGTGCACTTTCATTTTCACTTGAATGAGGCAAACCTGTCCAAGATGTGTTGGACTCACATCTTTACCCACTGAGCTTGGTGGAATCACGTGCATCACTTGTGATAAGGGACGACTGTCAGCTGGTTCGAGGGGGTTGGGGGTCCAGTCCTGGTTCTGGAGATCACACAGAGCTCCTCACTATCCTTAAATCTAACACACCTGATGCAGATAAGACTTCAGAGATATCTCAGTCTGGGAACTCTTCAGAGAAGTAGATCTCCAGAACCAGGATTTGAGCACTCCAGGAAGTATTTACAGCATTTTTCCATTATCTTTTTGAGGTATCCCAATTTCAACCAGCCCCAATAAATTCAGTGTCACCTCAAGTTGAAAGATAATATTCAAACTGAAACATGAAGGTTTCCCAAAGTCCCTGTGTTGTAATTACTCCAGCAAGCTCACCTGGATGTTGAGGCGACCTCGGTGGGCACCCAGACCGTAACGCTGCATTGTAGAGGCGTGAAGCTGGAAGTCATCAATTTTCAGCGTCTCCAGACCCAAAGGAGGACATTCTGAAAGACCAAAACAAACATTTACTCCAAAAACAACAGCAAGGAGCATCACTTACTGAGGTCACTCATGTTCATGGAATGTACAATTACAAGAAAGTCAGAGGACAATTATGTTACAGCCATAACATTATGGCCACCTCCTTCTATATACTCTCATTGTCCATTTTAGCTCCACTGACCATACAGGTGCACTTTGTAGTTCTAATTACAGACTGTAGTCCATCTGTTTCTCTGTGTACTTTATAGTGACACTGATGTGGTGGTGGTGTATTAGATTGTCTGTAGGGATCCAATCGGGTATCCACCACGTTCTCCTGACTGAAGCCCTTTGGATTACTCAGTGAAGATACAGAATGTTGGTGACCTTAAAGACCTGTGCTGGTATTCAGCCAGATGTTTTGGTGACATTCTCGACCACTCTGATGTCACAAACCTACCTTCACATCTGTAACTGAAGCTGAATCTCAGATGGTGGCATTCAAAATGGCCACAATGTTGGTGAGATGACCTAACAGCTTGTGTCTAATTTGGGAATTGCAAAACCATTTATATGAGATGGCCAAAATTGTGTGGAGCTACAATAGAGGGGTTTCTAATAATATTATATCCATAATGACAGTAAATATAAATTGAACGGGAGCATTTTAATCCTGTAAAACAGACCTTCTGATGTGATGTGTCTGTAACTATTCCACAACTGGCCAGACGTTGTAAACATTCACAACCATGTCAATATTAATTCAATCAATTCAATATTAAATAATTAAGTGCCCAGTAAAGTCACTTCAATGGCAAATGATATAGAAAGTAAGAACACATATTGCATCTAGAAACGCAGTGGAGGGAAGTATTTCATTGTCATTCACCAGACTCAGAGGTCAGCTGTCCATCAAATTAACTTAAGCCTTGTCATTGAAGTCTGACATTTTAAAGTTCTTGACAGGAACAGCACAGGCCGACTCCATCCTGCAGAAGTTTTCCTCCAACTTTCTTTGACAGGGTCTTTCAAAATGTTGTTTAGAAATTTTGGCTGAACTCAGATTGTCATTCCTTAGTCCTGTAACTGTATAGTAACTTGTAACGTGTATTTTCTTAATACTGAATTGAAGACATGACTAAAAGTAAAAGAAAACATTTTTATAATTATTTTTTCACATCTAATATAAAGTTAACAGTATTTTTCTAACAGTGACAAAATATAAAGACTGTTGATATAGGACTGATATAACCTGAGGTTACTGCTACAGTACAGTTTTATAGAAGGGAAAACTCAAAATGACATTTAAGGTACTGGAGGTGGTATTTCTTACACCTCCAGACTGAAAATGGTGTTTATATGCACAGCTAACAAACCAACGTGACCTTTGTTTGCTGATAGATCAGACAGGGCAATAGAAAGAACTAGAAAACAATCTGACAGGATACAGAGACCTCTGAAGTGTACAAAGTTACCCCTCCACACACAGAGTCCCAAACTGTGGCCCTGCTGTGTGTACATGTGCGTCAGGGTTAGCACTTTCTAGCCCATAATGAACGTTTAACTAAGCCTGGACTACATGTAGCCATTATTACATCTCTAATAAGTCTTAATTTGCCAATTCATATGTGACCCCAATGATAAACCACAGCAGTCATATTCATATCCATCTTTTTAACCACTTAATCCTGGTCACAGTTAGTCCTCCTACCCATTCACTGGGCAGGGCATTATACTAATGTCACAGTAGCCACAACAGGGCACCAATCCATCGCTGGGCATGCACACTCATACCTAGACAATTTAAAGTATCCAATTTACCTGAACTCCATGTTTTTGGACTGTAGGAGGAAACTGGAGACTACAGAGGAAACCCCTGCAGACTCAGGGAGAACATGTGAACATCCAGATGCAGAACCCAAGAGAGAAATGTGCTAAGCACCAAACTACCCTTACATTAATATTTACATAAATGACCAGTCAAAGTTTGGACCAACCTGATTGGATGTACATTTTATTTAAAAAAAGAAAAAAGCAAAAACGTTCTAGAAACATCTAGAAAACTTTACGGAACCAAATTTTTATCATTTGTAACAAAAGCACCCCTGTATTAAGAGATGCAAATCTTCACTGTACCACTTCATGATGTTTAGCCCTGGTGGGAAACTCTCAGAGGCTTGTACAGGAACAGTGATAGACCTTTGACAGCTAAACTGCTGAGGAAGTTGAGGGAACATGCAGGAGAAAGAAAACAGAGAAGGATGTGAGCTTTCCTTTCCATCATGGTGGAAATCTGGGGCAGCCAAACAGCATTTTACAGCACCTGTGGAGCAGTTCTGCATCAAGTTAAATGCTGGCGTCCTCTTTGGACAAGCACAGGAAACAGTGACCTCTGGTATGGAGAAGGAGCTTTTTCAGAGCTTATGGCAAGCCAGCTTTTCGGAGGCTGAAGACATGAGCTCAGAAGTGTAGAATGAAGTAAATAAAGCTGTAAAAGGCAGCCTAATTGCAGACTGTAGGGATATGGAATAACGAAAAATTGCCTCAACCGAGACAGGCCTCAGAAGAGAAGGACATGCCAGACAGAAAATCCGTTCCCCAAGACGGATTTGTCAGGACTGACGCTTAGCAACATTCTCCCAAAGCTATGCCGTCTGGAGACCAGCACGAGCCTTCGTGAACAGGGTTCAAAGCAAGCATTTCCTTCTCTCGGGCGTTCAAACATGTGTGTATGCATGTGGACATTCAATATGTTGACCACATGGTCCAAACTTGTTATGTACATGGCCAGAACACAGAGGTCAGAGCAGATGTTGAAGTGTTGGGCCAAAAACATGCTACATAAGACAATACCACTCCCAAGCACCATCTAGTTTTAAATACATTTCTCAGTGCTGTTTGAAAGCATCACTGAAATGAATTTGAATGAAGTTTACAGCTTTAATATGCTAAACACTACATTTAACAGCATCATTTGATTATTAGGCCAAGTAAAAAAAAAGAATTGGTGATCATCCCCGCCCGACCCTCTAAAAAGCACCCGACCTTTTTTTTGTTTGATTTTTTTATACACAAAACAACGCGCCAAACACCCAAGTCTGGCCTAGAATCCAAGCGGGGGATTTTCCCCTGACGAGAAATTTCGCTGCATCCGCGCTTCCAGTGCTAGATGCTTTTTACCAGGAATACAGCGACGGGAAGCATGATGGTACCCCATTTCCCCTACCCATGTTTTCCATGGTGAGTTTTGCATCCATTGCATGCACATTCATATCTATCTCCTAATGACTCCATTCTTATTGGCTTTTTCTAACTGGTTCTGTCATCTTGTGAGGCTGTAATGAGCTCACAACCAATTTGTTGATGGATGCATTTGTCAGATTAAATAGTTTTCATTTATAGATATTTCTTTTGTAGTCCTTCTGCCATCTTTCGTGTCTTCTGGTGAGATGTTCCACACTTCAGTTGAATATGTAAATCACTCAAGAAGAACATGATCTATGTTTAACATGGTTTATTTAAGTTTTCAACATCTTTTTAATATTCGCTACATACTGTAGCGTCGGAAAACAGAATAAAGATAAAGGATGAGAGATTTGCTTACTGAATGCTCTGTTACTGCTCTTTTAGTAAAAAGGAAAGTGCAGTAGCAAACAATCACTGCTTTACAGCATGAAAGTACGACCAGACTAAATGGACTAATACACACATTAACGGTAACTTAACTAAAACACTAAAAATAACTCAGAGACTAGACTACAACTAACAATTATTACACATACAAAAATCTTATTATTATTATTATTTATTATTATTAGAGCATCTGTGACCCCACCAGGGAAAACCGGGTCAAAGTCTTTTTTTTTTTCAAATATGAGTTATTAGCATATTTGTAAAGAGTACTGTTAAAGGAAGCTTCACACAAAGTTTCAACCGATTATCTCTCATATTTTCAGAGTAAATTAATCAAAATTAATCCAAATAAAGCAGAAATTAATTCTTAAAAAATTAATGAATTAAAAGACAACGCTGCCAAAAACTGCTCTGTTTACATTAGCTGAAGACATCTGACCTGCTCACATTTGGTGGATGGATACATGAGCTCAAACACATGTCTACAGTGAAGAGAAGTAGTTCAGGAGCTGAATGACGCCCAACAAGCTTGTGAACCTCTGCGGTAGAAGTAGTTCTACATCCGGATTCGAGGAGTCACAGAAATCCGTTTTTCGGGTACAATCTGCAAATTCGCTGAATGGCTTACTGCACAAAACAACTTTTTTTGGTGAATTTAAGTTTTGTTTTTGATCAAAATATGTACTACGACAGATATCTGAGACTATTATCTTTCATTTACAGCAATAAAACCAAGTGGCTGAGTTTTGTCGCTAATGTGAGTGACAGGCTGAACGACACCATATCTCAGTAAGTTACCCAGTGACTTTGGCCTGGTTTTCCCTGGTGGGGTCACATATGTGCACTGATTTTATATTAACACAATTTCTTAATTATTATTTTTGAACATATTAAAGGGAGCCTCTCTGAATGAGAGCACCTCTGAGGCCTGCACAGTCCCTTAATTGCACCTTTTTAAAGCAGCAATTCAGCTGAGCAAGTGCAGTGATGAGTCAAGTTTCCTCTCCAAACATCTGGGAACAGAGTGTGCTGGAAGCAGAAGCGCATTCGGGCCACAGCGGAGTTCAACATTTGGAAGCAAACTGAGCTTTTTAGGTTCTCTGCCATGAAACAATGCTGCCATTCAACGCCAGTGTTGCATAAACAGTCTCCCAAGTCTGCTGCTAATCAGGACATAAAAGCTTCAAGGCCAGAAGAATCAATAGCCATGTTCCCATGTATCACTTCCTCTGTCATTAATGCCTCTCAAGTGTTAAGGCCATAAAATACTGAATCTTTAGCCGTGAGGGGATAACAGTGAAAACACAGCTGAGAATATGAGTTCATGGATGTAGAAACTGTAAGACAGATGCAGCATACTGGGCTATGCAGAATAGTGGTCAGATAGATTTGCAGTGCTCATCTGTCTAATCTAGTCTCTACCTGTTTGAAAACAGAAATCAATCTCAGCTCAACACCACCTACAGTGTTCGAACAAAAGTATTTAGGATGCCAGCTCATTCATTGTTTCTTCTGAAATCAAGGCTATTAAAAGAGTTTGTACTGCTTTTATTGGAGAAACTGTCTCTACAGTCCAGGAATGGCAGCATACTAGAGCATTGCTGTGAGAATTTGATTGTGTTCAGCCAGAATGAGGTCAGGATGTTGGATGATCACCACCATCAACTCATCCCAAAAGTACTGGATGGAGCAGAGAACACATTTCCACAGCTCAGTGTGGCACACCTTTGTCATTAGACATGATGCTACTATAGAACCACATTAGACATGATGCCACTATATAACCACAAACTAATCAAATAATGCCACATAGCTGACAATAATAAGGAAGGAACCAATGTAGCTTCAGAGCAGCCTGGCAATCTCTGTATACACTCACTGACCTTGTATCTATCACTCATTGTCCATCATGCAGACTGTAGTCCATCATTTTTTTCTGTGTACTTTGCAATGATCAGGACCACCAAAGAACAGGTGGATCATTCTCATTGACACTGATGTAGTGATGGTGTGTGAGCTGCTGTCCACTCTATTAGACACATCTACCTTGTTGGTCCACCTTGTAGATGTAAAGTCAGAGACAGTAACTCAGCACAGTTTGTATTGGTCATCTAGTCCTGACACTGTTGACTGGTTGGTGCACTATTTTCACTCCATTAGTGACACTGAGGTGTTTAAAAACATCAGCAGCTCACACGCTAACACACCACCACCACCACATCAGTGTCACTATAAAGTATACAGAGAAACAGATGGACAACAGTCTATACAAAGCGCTTCTATTATGATCAGTGGCAGAAAAAAAATTGACAATGAGTGTAGATACAAGGTACAACAGAGGACGTCATGGTTCTCTGGTTTCTCTGTCTTTGATAGTTATATGTCTGGACACTTTTCTGGAGAACTGCTTTAGCTGCACTGTACAAAATGAATTTGAGTAAATATGAGGTCCTGTTGTTTATCACTGGTCAGTATTGACAGGATTCGGGAATGCTCATAAGAGACTTTTCAGTCTTGGACTCAAGTGTGCATTCTGCCAAGGATTAGAGGCTACTGGCATCATCTCTGCTGTTTTGCATCCTATTGTTTATGCCATGGAAACCAAACATAGATCATCATCATCCAGACAAAAGTCAACAGCATCTCTGAGGATTTTAATGTACATGATTGTTTCACATATGCTCCTGCTTTTGTCAGGGAAACCTTTCCAAGCAAGTGCTATAGATGTTATTTGTGCAGTTGTGTGTTGCAGGCTTCAATATACAGTGGTAACCCTACTTACGAGTTTAATCCGTGCAGGAGCCGAGCTCGTTAGCTGGTTTGCTCGTTAGCTGGATGCATTTTCCCCATAAGAATACATGTAAAACTGATTAATCCGTGTCAGCCGGCCAATATACAGTATACTTTAATATGCTAAATAATATGTTTATATGGGTTATTTTAAGGAGAGGGAGACCGACGGTGCTCGTGTAGGCTAGCAGCTAAGGAGGACAGGAGGACAGACGTACGTGTATGGAATGATTACACTTATCACATGAAAAGTAAAAGTAAAACTTTCTTGTTCACTACCTTTTGCTACCTTTGCGTCGCTTTCACTAGCACTTTCACTTTCACCTGACAGCGGTCAAAGGTATTGACTGACCTCTTCTTCTACGCTAGCATCTAGGGGATGCTATGACCACCGCGCCCCTAGCGGTCAGCATACTTGAACTAATTTACGCTGCTCGTTACTTGGAATTTTATTCGTTACCTGGAACAAAAATATTCCGAGATCTCGACTCGTTACCTGGAATACTGGTTAGTGGGAATGCTTGTAAGTAGGGGTACCACTGTACTGTTATTTTGGATTAGATGTAATGTACATGGGGGTGCTGCGATAGTTTCTTCTTTTACAGGAGCTCATCTGTGATCATTTGTGTCACCATGTCTGTGTTTTTCTCCTCCTCCTCTGAGAAAATTACAGATTAAATTACCTACAGTTCATCTTATATTTTCAGTCCTGTCTGTAAGCAAATCTCTGATATTCCAGACAGATGTCTTCTTGTGTTTGAAAATAAAGATTTTTTAATGTACTCCATACTCTACCTGAGCTTTATGTGGAGCTAAAACTCCATCAGAAATACCAAATACAGACTTATTATAGGAACTATTATAATCACAGATACAGGTACAAACTGATCATATTATCATAACAGACATTTGTGTTGGTAAAAACCCTACCACCCCCAAAAAGCACTAGTAGTTATCTTAATGCTAACTGGATACAGGAGGTCAAACACTGAGCAGACGTGAACAGTGTTACAAACAGATGTCTTGATAAGCTAATCCAAATGGGGCTTATGTGACACACATTTGGTAAATTTCACACCAAGTGATCTGATTTAATTAAAAGGTGCACTGTCACTGAGAAGATGATGAGCACTACAGAGCACTGATCTACACTTCAGGTCAAATACCTGCTTTGTCCGACTGGTAATGGCCTTCTGTCTCGCTGATGCTGTTGGAAGTCTTCTCTGCCTTCTTGTTGGGAGCCTTCACTGAAAACAAGAACATCAAGATTTTTAAAAAGCTATTACACAAAAAAATAACTGTTATGAATATGTTCAATGGAAAAAAGTACTGAGACACCTGCTCATTCATCGTCTCTACTGTCCAGAGAAGGCTTTTACTAGATGTCGAGTTAGTGAGTGGATGATCACCACCACCACCTCATCCTCCATCAACATCCCTAAAGTGTTGCATCAACCACAGTTCCACTTCCACAGCTGAATGGTGCCATTAGGTTCATGTTTAGTCCTATTGGCAATACTTCTCTACAGGGAGTAGACAAGCTGTGAGTGTGCATTAGTAACTTAAATGAGCTGAATGCATTCATTAAATTTGGTGTCCACAAACTTTTTGATGGGGCAGGCAGAGCTCATAAAGTGACCTTGTGCTGAACTCCTCAAAAACTTTTGAGCCACTTTTGAACTGAAGAAATTATCTTACATTCAATGTTCAAGGACTGTAAGCTCTGAAGTGTTCTCACAGCATCAGTCAGTGAAAGACAAAGATTTTGAGTTAAATGCGGACTAAACAGATCCACAATCTGAAACATTAAAACTGAATAGGAGTAGATGAAAGCCTCTCAGTTTCAGAGCAGTGTAGATTACGCAGCATCAGTTATGCAGATTGCTCATATAGAGCGCTGGAATCTGGGGAAAATATGCTAATCAGGTGCATACCATCATTTCCTTTAATGGTGAACCCAGTAACCTCTGATGAAGGGCTAATCTACACATTAGATATTTGTACAAATGAGCATTCATTTCATAAATGAGCACTTAAATATATATTACATTTTTACCCAATTTTGCCCCCTAATGATGGAATGACCCGCACATTTGCTGGGACTCTCCGAATCACTTGAAATGTCCCTGACTCTAGGAGGGTGAAGACTAGCAATGGCCTCGTATGATGCATGTGAAGTCACCACCTCTTTTTCAACTGCTGAGCCAACAAATTTGGAGGAAAGCACATGATCCCCAGCTCTGATACATCAGCTAACAGACACCTGAGCCATTATGTATTAGTAGGGGAGAGAGCGCCATCAGTGGTGAAAACTCAATGAAAGGTCACAAATAACTGTCCAGCATACCATTGCAGCACCCCATCTATGAACACTTAACAACACTTTGTCAAGCAAAGTAAAGGCAACAGCCAAAGGCAACAGCAAGCCAAAGGCGACAGTGGCAAGGTAAAAGCTCCCTTGAGACTGTAGAAAGAACCTTGGGAGGAACCAAGAGTCACAAAGGGGATTCATCCTCCTCTGATCAAACTACTGATAGAAATGTACAGTATCATCAGTTAAGTCTGACATTGTGTTATAGAGTAAAACAGTAATGATATTAATAGTAGTAATAACTGCATCCATCTGGGGTCAAAATAAAAGTGCAATCAGCCTGGAAGCATCAGTCTGACTATTGCTGGCAGGAATTTGTTTATACAACATCCTAGTAACCACCTAGGAACACTTTTGCCACTTAACAATTGCACAAGGATAACACAGCAACTACCTCGCAAAACACCAGTAACCATTTGAGATTATATAGCAGCCACCTAGCAACACCTTAGCAAATACATGGTGATTACATAGCAACCACTTAGCAACACCCCAGTAACCACTTGGAACACCACAGCAACAACCTATCAACACCTTAGCAACCGCACAGGGATACCAACCACCTAGCAACACCCCAGTAACCTGCTAGAACACTATAGCAACCATCTAGCAATACCTTAGGAACTGCATAGGGATACCATAATAACCACTAAGATAACATAGCAACCACTTAGCAACAATCCAGTAATCACCTGCAACACCATAGCAATCCCCTAGCAACACCTTAGGCACTGCACAGGGATGACAAAGCATCCACTTAGCAACACCTCAGTAACCACTGACACCATATCAACTGTCAGTTAATATCTGGGAATTGTGTAAGCCATGTTATCACTTTTCGCTTTCTTCATTAAATGCACATTTCTAGTTTATAGTTACAGACAATTTAGTGACCTAGCTTTCTTAGGATGTAAGTGATTCACTGCATTCATTACATTAGGGCTGTCTGTCAAGAAGGGACAGTAACTGTGATTTCCTTCACTCAGACAGTACAAAATGGGAACTGAGCATCTTTCCTTCCAGTGGACAATGAAAGCAATTCTGTCCTAAAGTGCTCTAAACTGTATAAATAAGGACGTTCTATAAAAAGTGAATGTATACAGTCATGTAGAGGAAATTCATGCAGATTTCTGTAAAGTATTAACATACAGTTTGGATCATCCTGCAAGTTATGTCTGTTTTGATCCAACAGGATCATTTGTTTAGCTTCTCCTCCTCCCTAATGGCACCTGCTGTAGGTAAACAGGCCTGCCTGAGTGTGAAGACGCCTGAGAGAGTGAGTCACAGAGTCTGCATCTGCTTTCAATTATCTCTCGCTCCGTCCTACTTTCAAACGCATCCATAACAGCCTCCACCACGGCACAGCCACGTCTGAGTTACTCTCCCTTTCACTACTGTGCAAATCATTAGGCTACTGTGGGAGCTGAGCTCCCTACGTCATACACAAACTCAGGAGGCCTGGAGGCTTTCACTGCCATAAAAATATGTACATATATATACACAATATTCTCAGCGCTGTAGTGACACTGACGTGGTGGTGGTGTAATATTGTTTGTTGCAGAGCCTCCACTCACTGTCCACTATATTATGGATTGCGCACTATTTTCACTGCAGTAGTGATACTGTGATACTGAGACTGGAGCTCCGCCCACGCAGATCACGCACTGTGAGTGGGGCCTTGAGTGTCCATGAGGTCACCACTTAAGTCTCTGCTTCCACCACCCCCACACACAAGGCCAAAGTCCATACACAGGGCACGCAAGCACAAAAGCCTTCTGGTGTGCAACTTTCGCTGCCGCAAACCATCCACACACACACAACATCCCGGCCAACATCTACCCCTACATACAGCATTTGTGCTTAGGGCACCCATATTCCTAGTGCTGACACTGGATACTGTGGCGTTTAAAAGCACCACCACCATTTGGGAGCTGTGGCCTGGTGGTTAGGGATCTGGTCTTGTGACCAGAAGGTCACCTGTTTGATCCCTGGGCAGCTCATGACTGAAGGAGCAAGGCACCTAATGCCCAATTGCTCCCCGGGCGCCATGCATAGGGCTGCCCACCAATAGTGCATATGTATGTATGTGTGTGTGTGTGTGTGTGTGTTTCACTGCATGGATTGGTAAAATGCTGAAGGGACTAATAAGTTACTATAAAATAAAATGCCCACAGTTCCCAGATGCAGATGCCCAGTACTGACCATCATATTACTGTCAGTCAACTCATAAGCTATAAGCCATCAACGTTAAAACATAAAAGACTTGACGTGTGACTATGTGTAATGTATATAAAATGTAAAGTGAATTTCACAATGTCATTTTATTTTTTGATGATTCTACCTCATTTGAATTACATCAAATCTTAAATTTAGTATAACTTTTAAAATAAAATTAAATAGTAAGCTGAGAAATGTCCGCAGTGTCTAGTCAGTAGAATCACAATACTGTACAGAGGAGCTTCACTTTAAGCAATTTCTACTTAAGACTGACTTTTGTCATGTTTTGACACGTGTCACTGTTTTAAATTGTTATTGCTGCTTTCAGTTGTTTTAAGTGTAGTAAAGTTCATCTGTTAACAATTTACTGCAATGTTTTCAGTTTTAAAACTATAAAACAGCTTTAAAACCTTTTAGTTTTCTTGTTGAGGACTTACAGAAAGGCTGTAACATTTTACAACAGTAACTGAACCGCCATGACTGACATCATCCTAACAACAGCTGACAGCTCGTCACGTTAAAGTGACCATGTCTGACTGCATTAAAGGTCTACCAAAATGTATATTTGTTATTAATATTCATTCAGTATTCAAAATTTTAATACTGCGAAATATAAATACATAAATACTATAACAAAATAATAAATAGAATAAAATACTGTTAAATTTTAATATGAAAAAGTTAATTTATTCCTTTTATTCCAAAAGGTAAAACATCATATATTTTATATTCATTACACATTAAGTGACATATTTTGAGCCTTTTTTAGTTTTAATGTTGATTTACTCAAACTTTAAATTAAATAATTTTAGATGATCAATTTCTGATTTTCATGAGCTGTAAGCCAAACTGATCAACATTAAAACAAAAAACATCCGGAAATATGTCACTTTTCTCGTAATGAATATTTTTTTAAATGAAAGTTTAAATAATTACATTATGACCATAAAACATTTAAAAAATATATTTGAGATTCACATTATTAAGGCAGGATTCATTTCACTGGAGCTGGCTCTGTAAAGCCATTTTTTAAGACATTTGACAGGCCAGTTTATACAAACATGCTGCCCAAATTCTGATACTGCAGACCTCTTAAACACTGCAGATTCATACCCAATTAAAAACAGCCCACATTCAATTCAATTGCCTGACTATAATACCCACACCCACTGCAGAATCACACTGGATTAAAATTACTTCAACAGTTATTTTTGTCACAAACTATACACTGCAAATTCATACTGGATACAATGATTTGTCTCACTGTGTAAATAACTCAATCTAGATTCGTAGTGGATTAAAACAGTCCATATTCAATTGCCAGACTATAAAAACCACAAGCACTCCAGATTCATAGTGGATTAAAATCACACCACAATTATTTCTGTCAAGTTGTCAAATATAATGTCAATAGTCACTTAAATGACTCCCCATGTATAACTAATCCAGCTTCAATGGATCCAGGTTCTACACAGTAAAACACTTTTAAATTCATTTGACTTCATTTCAATGCATTTCGTCAAATAAGTTTATAAATCAATAACCTATCACATTTTTAAACTGCATCACCTCTGAGAACAAAATAAAGATGTAAGTCCTTATCAGCCTGGTCCATGATGGATGCAATTCCATCATGAATGTCTTTTATTGCCCATTTAAATGTTCAGTTTAGATTAGACTAAATAATTACATTTAATATGATAAACTACATGATAAAAGTGATTTTGTGAATATTTCTGATAGACATTAATGCTTTGATTTGTTGAGACAGGCTGAGTAGTACATCTTTAAGTTAAATACCATGTTTGTTACAGGTTACCTGACTTTGCCTCTGTGCCAGCTGATTTCCCAGAGGCTACTTTGGGTTTGGGTTTGTTTCGGGCAGTCAGAGGCTGGAGGTCATCTCGCCGGACCTCCTCTCCTTCTGCTGGGTGCTCCTCCTGGACGGGGAGGCGGTAATAATGCTCCCGGCTCAGCAGCTCCTGCATGTAATAATCCTCATCTTCAGCCGGGCGTCCCCAACAGCTCTGAGACAGCAATCCCACAATGCCAAGCAGCAGTAAGGCCAGCAGGGCCAATTGCCTTCCTGTGGTCACTGAGGCCAGCATGATCACAGAGAGGTCCAGTCTCCAGAGAGCAGAGCAACAGTGGAGAAAAGTTCATCCACAGCTCCACTCTTCACTCTTCTTCTCTCCACTCCACTCCACCTCTCTCTTTTCTCCACTCCTCTCTTTTCTCTCTTCCTCTTCTCCCCACTCCTCTTTTCTTTCCCTCACTCTCTTCTTTCCACTCCTCTTCTCTTTTCTTTCCCTCTGTCTCTCTGACTATCTCTTTTCTTTCCCTCTCCTTCTCACGTCCCGGGGCAAACAAGGAAAAGTTTTCAAAGCACTCAGAATCCTTTAACCCCTTAAACTAAATCTTCTCTCTCTCTCTCTCTCTCTCTCTCTCTCTCTCTCTTTCTCTCTCTCTCTCTCTCTCACACACACACACACTCTCTCTCTCTCTCACTCTCTCTACCTATCTCTATCTCTCTTTTGTTGCATTAATGGCATGTCCAATATAAACATTTATATTGCCAAAGCTTTGATACAGGAAGAATTAATAACCAATGATTAATAATAAATTGGTAATAAGAAAATACAATTTCATTCAGAACAAAAAATCATGAATTTTAAACAGTACATTTATAATATTTGAATTTGATTAACAGGTAAAAGATTAAACAAAAACATTACAAGAAATATAAATAAAGGTCTCTCTCTCTCACACACACACACAGTTTTTAACTTAATTCCATGCATGCGTTCTCTTGCTTTCACTCTCTGTTCCTGTGTGTGTGTGTGTGTGTGTGTAAGTGAGGGAGAGTTGATTGATGTAAGAGAAGAGAGCGAAACAGTGAAGTACCTTCAGATGCTGGTTGGTGGCCAATCTTCTTGCTCTTGGAATGAGTTGAAAAGTCTTAGAGAGGGGAGGGGGGAGGAGGGAGGGAGGGAGGAAGGAAGAGAGAGAGAGAGAGAGAGAGCAAGATAGAGAGAGAGAGGGAGGATAGAATTCAATCACAATGTCAGATCTATTGCCTTTAGAAAAGATAAAGAGACATATATAGAACAATGAGAGAGACGTTTCTCTCTTTCTCTTTATATCTTTGATCTGTCCATTCTGAGCTGGATTTAAAATGACACTGATATCCTGGACACTGTTAGATTTTCAGAAGCAAAGATTAAAAAGAGAGATTCTGCAGACCTGATTTCCATCTGGCATTGCATCCTGCAGTCATTTCTTTTCTTCTCCCAGACTCTCACATGTATGTCCTGTGGGTAATTCTTTACAGACCACCATGATCAGGACTTTCTACACACGGTTTAAGATTCATTTAAACCTTTTTATGTAACCATGTAAAGCCAAAACACTCTCATTCTTTGAAATTGGTGTGTTTATTTGACCTCCTGACAAATGAGGAAAAATGAAATAACATCTTACATGTGTGAGTTTTGTTTAGTATCATATTTGATACATCCAGAATATATTACTCATGTGGTTTAAAAAAACAAAAACAAACAGAACACAGACTTTTTTAACCCCTTATACACAAAGCTTCCTTTACATTTTGACTCAAAGTATCCTATGCAGTGCAGCAGGGGGCAGAAGACACATATCATTTTTATAAATCAGTTTAGTAATGAATTATATATCATTTATAATCATTATTTTATATTTAATCAGTTAATTTAATTTAATTATGGCACTCTTCAAATATACTGTAACCATATGACAACACAGCAACCATTCAACAACACCTGAGCAACCACCTGAGACACCATAACAACTACCTGCCAACACCTTAACAACACACTAGCAACCACTAAGCAACATCATGGCAATCACCTGAAATACCACATCAATCACTTCACCACACTGTAGCACGTCAACTTAGCAACACCATAGCAACCACTTAGTAACTTTAAAGCACATATCCACCACTTTGCAACATCATAGCAACCACTAAGCAACATCAGAGCAACCTACTTGAATACCATAGCAACCACCTATCAATATCATAAATACCATCTAGAAACAACTATACAACACCATAATAACTATGTGGGATAGTGTAGCAGCACTGTAACAGCCAATTAGCAACACCACAGTAACTCTTTTGCAGCAACTTAGCAACACCATAGCAACCACTTAGCAACATCATAGCCACCAACAAGGATACCAAACACACAGAAATCATTTTGCTACACCATAGCAACCACCTAAAAACCATTTTGACACTCAATTGCATCTACCTGGGATACCATAACAAACACCTAGCAACATCATAGCAACCAAACTCATTTAGCACCTTGTAGATGCTGTAACAACTGCTGGTAGTGTGAACTTCAGCTGTGCAACCATTCTGTTTCCTTCAGGAAATGCACATTTGTCATATTTATTTCATACATACTTTTCATTGTTTTTTGAGTTTTAAATGATAAACTATAATTAGCTGTTCTAATGTTGCAGTCACCAGGGTTACTGTGCATGACAAATGGGCCATCAGAGCATCCGTGCATCTATTAGTTTATTAAATCATTTGTAATAATTAATACCAAAGCCTAAAGCAAGCAGATAATACAGAGTGTAGAAATGGGATTATATGCAATAGAAAAGGGTTAATGTGTTATTCAGGATGTGATGTTAGCTCATGTGTTCCTCTGAGAGTCTCGTTTAGTCCACAGTGTCAAAGTGTAGGTGTAATAGTGAAGAAATATCACAATCACACTGCTCACCACAAACCTATCTGATAAATCGTGGCGTTAAACAGTGTTACCAGTTTATCATTTAGCACAGCACAGTGTGTGCGTGTGTGTGTGTGTGTGTGTGTGTGTGTGTAGAGGTGTGTGTGTGTGTGTGTGTGTGTGTGATTTTGCAGAAGCATGAGTATGGACACAAAGAGCACAAAAACCCAGCAAGAAATGTGATTTTATTTCTTAAAGGTTTCGTCATTACTCCAGAGAGTGAACAGAGACTTTCTGGGACACATCTGGGTTAAAGACGACCAAACACAGCACTGAGACCAGCTTCTCTGTTTCCCTGAAATAATCAGACACTCTGCAGCTCTGCCCAGACCTGCCTGGACATGGAGGCAGTTTACACTTTAGAGGAGCTGTGTGTGTGTGTGTGTGAGTGAGTGAGTGAGTGAGTGAGTGAGTGAGTGAGTGAGTGAGTGAGTGAGTGAGAGAGAGAGAGAGAGAGAGAGAGAGAGAGAGAGAGAACAAGGTGTTCCTCACACTCGCATTGATCAATTTAAAGCTCCTGCTTCATTACGTCTCATTCTGCAAGTGTGTTGGAGGACGACAGATTCCTGCTTGACCTTAGTGTGTTCCCCACACACACACACACACACACACACACACACACACACACACACACACAGAGTGAAGCAGAAATTGGTTTTCCACCTACACACCCTTCAGGCTGTGTTCAGAGGTGGACACACACACACACACACCTGAAGTGCAGCAGGAGAGCAGAGGGAGTTCCTCTTCTTATCTAATACTACACTTTTTCATCTGTTAATTCACACAGTTCTGTAAAGCGGCTGCAGTTTCATTTGAATGGGAAATGTGCTCTACAAATACAGTTCATGTGAACTTTCCTGCGAGTTCGAAGGTCTTTGGAAAGCTTGAGAATATTCCTGGTGGGTCACTAGCTGGTATTTATCTGCTGAGAGTAAGTGAAAGTATACCAAGAGCCTGCTTACGCAAAAAAGTCAGATTTTTTGGACTGTGAGGTGAATTTATGACACTGTCATGCATTAGTGGTCTATAACCACCCTTTGCACTTCCAAACAATACAGAGTGTCTCAAAGATAAAATGATTCTGCAGATCCAATTTTAGACACAAGCTGTGGGGAAACCTGTGATGCCACTGTCACCAACATGGCTTGACTTGTACAAATCTGAAGGTAGTTGTGTGACACATCAAACTGGTAGAGAATTTCACCAGAAAAACAGTGATGCTGTTCATGTCAATGTAAATATATTCAGTCTCATGTTAAAACAGTAGAAATTTGAGCATAAGGGCTATAGAATGTGTTGGATATGCTGTTCGCCATGCTAAAGTGTTAAGGCTCTCATTTTCTCATATTCCTGATGAACATTCACCAAAACATCTGGCTGAATACTAAACAATTCTGTTTTCAAGATCAACACCAGAGCAAACAAGAGCCTTGATATGAGCCCCCAGATAAAAGTCCAAAGCACGTCAACTAGGAAAACATGATGGACACTCAGCTGAACAACCAATCAACTTTTGGGCAAACTGCACATTAAAATACTCTGACAGCACCATCCTTCACATCGGCTGTACAGAAGAAACATCACTGTTGTTGCTACATGAGAATGAATAAACGTACATTGATATGTTGATGACATGGCCTGACAGGTTTCCCCCAAAGCTTGGGTCTAAAATTTGGTCTGCAAAACAATTTTATATGATTACTTTTGAGACACCCTGTATGTAATGCTTAGAGTTAATAGTTATTATGTGCTGATGATGCTACAATTCTTCAGTTTATGCCTCCAAACTACATCACCACAGTCATGCGGGCCTCATGCCTCATAGTTTCCTCATGCTGGAAGTATGCATACAAAATCACACAGTTAAAAACAGCATGAATAGAAAACATCAGTATGAGCTTGCTGATGTTTTTCAGCTGAGGATGAAAAGGAGTTTGCTTGAAATTGAAGTGATTTGTTTCTTCAATTCGTTCTGAACATGCCAATAAAATCAGCGTCTGGCAGTCAGTCACTTTGGAAAAAGAGAAACGAATAAACTTCACTTCACATGTTGACAATCAGTGTTAGGTAACCAGATTCATTTGATCGGTACAGTGTGTTTCAGTCTGAAAATTCTGGGTGATATATTGTTTATTTATAAGGAAAGGAAAGCACTTTACTTTGGGTTTAATGTCATTTGTGTTTCTATTCAGCCAACCGCGTCACCAATGAAGGACTAGAGGACCAACACAATCTGTGCTGAGCTACTGTCTTTCTACATCTTCAAGGTGGACCAACAAGGTAGGTGTGTCTAATAGAGTGGACAGTGTGTTCTCCAGCAGTTCACACAGTAACACACCTCCACCACATCAGTGTCACTGAGAATGATCCACCATTCAAATATACAGAGAAACAGATTGGCTACAGTCTGTACAAAGTGCATCTTCATGCCAATGCCATTGAAGCCAATGAAGCTTAAATGGATAATGAGTGTAGATACAACGTATATATATATATACGGTACTTAGGCCAGTTAATGTACAACTGGTAGTGCTGGGTAAACAAGCTGTATTACAAGAAAGAGCTAAAGTAGGAAACTTTCCCAGCATGCATAACACAAAGTGTTTGTACAGAAAAATCATGACTCACATAGAAGTAAAAGTAACTTCCAAACATCTCTAAACTTCAGAGGAGCTCCAGAACACCATCCTTTAAGCCAAAAATAAGATATAAAGGGCTATGGCATGGTTACTGTGTGCGCACACCTTTTTTTTTTGTCCATCATGTCATGTCATGTCACACGCAGTCATCGCTTCGCGATGGTAGGCTGCACAGACGAGTTACTTCTCTCCAATGCCATCTGTCTCTGGTTGCTTGTAGCAGGCTAGCACCTGATAATCCAGTCCACGTTTTGATGTTATCCATCCAAGTTATTCTTGGTCTTCCACGTCTTCAGACTCCCTCCACAAGTCCAGTCATAACACTTCCTTCAATGCTCTCATGTGCTGCCTCATCACATGACCAAAGTAACGTAATGTGAACGTAACCAAAGTGACTCAATAACTGTTGATGCTAATGACATGCTGTATTTACTAAAGACAGATATTTAGGTGATTTGTCATTAACATTACAGATGTCCAGTGATAACATATAGTTCATGGCCACAAGACTAGAAACTGTCCTGTCCCAATAGGATTGTCATAGTGGTTGTGTTTGTATCTTACTTTAGCTTGTCATACCGTAGCTGACACATATGGGATACTTCACCAGAAATCTCGCACAGATTTGCATGAAGCATGCACGCAATGTCAGTCCAAGGCCAATAAGTTTTTAAAAAATAATTAATTACCACAAAGGAGAAGCCTTACTGCTCTAATATGCATGACAAGCCTCAATGTGTTCTTGGTTAGGCGGCTAAAAATGTAATTGATAGTCACTTGGCCGGCAGACGGATGAAACTCGCAAGCTCCAGAGCCCCACAGCTAACCGTTTTAGAGGGGAGGAATGCACTTAAACATGTGGGCCTCATTAGATGGAGATCTGTGTTTGAAGACAAGAGCATGTGTATGAGTTACAGCATTCTGATAAATGGGACAGTGTGGAGCTCGCTAAACTTCATCGAGCACATCCATTTTACCCCATCATTGCCTTTAGGGGACCAAGCATCAAACAGCATCAGAGCATGAAGAGATGTGCTTTAAGAGTGCTGCTGTAACATCATCATAAAACAATGTCACCAACAGAAAACTGGCTGCCTGGTGGGCATCGAGAGGGCTTTGTGGTATGACACTGACTGGTTGTGAGCTAAGTGCTTAGTGGTGCCATCTGCTGGAAAAAACATCATTGAGCAGCTTAACAGCATAGATTCAGTGATAGACATATATATAATCATTCACTGAATTGGGTATTGTCCTGGTGTGTGTGTGTGTGTGTGTGTGTGTGTGTGTCCAGTGCTGGATTGGCACTCTGTCTTGGCAACAGTTAAAATTACAGTAATGCCCTGACCAGTGCCCAGGTGAAGGAATAGGAGGACTCACAATTACAGGTTGAAGTCCATCTGTTTCGCTGCATATATTATAGTGACACTGACGTGGTGGTGGTGTATTAGTGTGTGTCAGAGCTGCTGATGTTTTTAAACACCTCAGTGTCACTAATGGAGTGAAAGGACTTGAGCACCAACACAACATGTACTGAGCTACTGTCTGTGACTTCACATCTACAAGGTGGACCAACAAGGTAGGTGTGTCTAATAGAGTGGACAGTGAGTGGGCACAAGAGCTCACTCACTAACACACCACAACCACGTCAGTGTCACTGAGAATGACCATTGGCCTGACCATTGAAGAGCAAAGTATACAGAGAAACAGATGGACTACTGTCAGTACATGCTGCATGTTAGTGGAGCTCAAATGGACATTGAGTGAAGATATAAGCTGTGTGTACCTAATGAAGTGGCCAGTGAGTGTATAATAGTGTTCAGACATTACAAAGTCTCCTGCGTCCTGTTCCTGAACTGAGAAAATAAAGATTATATCAGGAAAGCTGACAGAAGTAAAAATATTTCCCATAGACTCCTCCGTGTCTTCCAGTTGTTTTGTCTCTGTGGAAGCATGTTGGAGACTGAATAACGTATTTAAAAAGAAAAAAATCACATCATGAACTTTTCCCAACTCACTGCATCCAAACTAATCAAAGCTTCATGATTGGATGTGACAAGGAGACGCTGGCAAAAGCACAGACTCTGTAAAACTCTGGCCAAGACCAGAAAGCTGGCATCAGGCATGTTGATGTCTTGAAAGTAGACTGGTCATCATTACCTTCTGGTACTCTGACTCGACTCGTACGGCCAAAATTCTGCATACAGTTTCCATTTTCCTGTGTACTGACGCTTTTCACAGTGTCAGTGATTTTAAAAATCAGCAATCAGAGACTCTTTTAACATCCATCAAGTTAATGTTTTCCACTGGAAACCTGCTGGAAAGTACAGAAAAGTGTGTATTACTGAATGGTTGTGCAGGTTTATGGAGCTTATCATGTTAATAAGTAGTGAAGGCCAGACTTACTGTAACCTGCCAACATAAAAGCAGTTAATTCCTCAGGTTAACTCATGTATTTTATATTTATCACACATAAAGTCACATATTTCAAGCCTGTTTTAATGTTGATCTGTATTATTTAGATTCAACTGTTTGCCAACATGGTTGCACACAAAATTTGACCTCCACATTTAACCCATCCGGGCAGTGAACACACACACTAGTGAACACACTAGGCTGTGAGAACATGTGCCCAAAGCGGTAGGCAGCCCTATCCACAGTACCCAGGGAGCACTTGGGGGTCAGGTGCCTTGCTCATGGAAACTTCAGTCATGACCTGCCTGGGAATCGAACCAGCAACCTTGAGGCTTGTAGCTCATGAGTTGGCCAATCAATCAGTAATATTATTGGCACTGTGGACATCCGCAAATCTCCATAAAGCTTGCCAGCAGATGGAAGCATCAAGTGCTCTAAAATCTCCTGGTAGATGTTGACCTTGGGCTTGGTGGACCAACATCAGCATCTCAATCCATCACAGAGTATTAGGGATAGTCTTATCCCTAATAGTCCCCCTGATAACTTCAATTAGGTATGCCATTTTTTTTCCAACTGAGTAAAGGTGCATGTATTTTTGTACTTGCAAATACCTACAGCAAATGAAGAACATTATAGAACAGTTCAGCTGTTGTAAAACAATGTAACAGTTCATGTGTCTCTTTTGTTCAACTCACTGAACAGAAACCACCATGGAGCACTGAATGAACTGGACTTTATATAAATATTTACTCTTTAGTTTACACTCGTAAAAGAGATTCTCATGAAAGAGAGTCTTCAATGGTTCTTTAGTAAGGAAAGTGATTCTATATAGAACAATCAACACTCACAGAACCCAAAGGGATCTTTCTATTTTGAAAAGGTTATAATTAAGGTTATAATAATAATAGAAGAACCATTTTTTTCCTCATCAATCTGAAGAAACCTTTTACCATACAAAGACCCCTTGTGTTGATGATTCTCTCTTCTAGAACCCTTGAAGAGCAATCTCTTTTACGAAATGTAGATGGTTCTATAGAGAAGCCTTTTAAAAATGGTTCAATGTATAGTGCCGAAAAGGGTTCCTCTATTATTACAAGCTTGACATTGTAGTGATAGAGCACTATTTAAAAAGATGGTTCTTCAAGGGTTTTTAGTAAAGAAAATAAGCCTAGATGGTTCTTCATAGCACCAAAAAGGGTTCTGCTGTAATTACCATACCAAGCCAGTAATAACAGAGGAACCCTTTTTGGTGCTTTATAGAACCATTTTGTTTTTTTACTAAAGAACCCTTAAAGAACCATCTTTTAAGAGTGTAGATTTAATTACACAAACATGTATCACATGTTAACACAAAACTAATTTTTAAAATATTTTTACTGCATCTGTCCACTGTGCAGTTATTCTACTGAGAGACATTGGACAGACGTTGCTAAATGTCTGTAGTAAAGCTGAAAGCTTTGTCATGCAACTATTGAAGTGTCTTTGGTAAGATCGGTTCTGATACATGATAATTGCTGGGAGTTTCAAACTTGGGCTCTAAACCCATCTGGGTGGAGTTTCCATGTTCTCCCCATGTCCATATGGGTTTTCTCCAAGGTCTCTGGTTTCTCCTACAGTCCAAAGACATGAAGGTCTGGTGAATTGGCTTATAAATTGTCCTAGTGTGTGTGTGTGTGTGTGTGTGCCCGCCCGCCCAGTGTGGATTGGCACCCTGTCCTGGGCTTAGCTAGGATAGTGGGTAATGCTGGTGAAGGGGTACTCACCACAACCCTGATCAGGATTAAGCTGAAGATAATGGATGGATGAATTCTAATAATTTGAGATTGTGGATTTCTGATTTTCCTGAATGTACAATATCTGACAGTGGATCTTGAGGAGCCCCATTTGAGTCAATATTAAGTATTAAATCCCTAGAAGGGTTGAATCAGGAGCCAGAAATTCTCTAAAGTGTGGGATTCCCCATCTGAACTGTGAAATGCACCACTGAGTCCCTTAAGTGAAGGATGAGATCATATTAAAAAGGGAAGATGAGAGGTGCTCCACCAAAACCAGAGGGAAATTAAAAACAGAGTGTAATTCATGCTGAAATTGAGATTCAACGAGGCAAAAATGGCCTTTTTGGAGGTCTTTTTCAATCATGTCAATGATATCCGTGCTAAAATATGAAATTTAATGAAAAGCTTGATTTAATTAGCATGATATTGCTCTGTGCTGAGAGATGCTGAATCCTGTGTGATGTTAAGCTTAATACTGGAACTGGGTAAACCCTGTATTATAAGTGAGACTCTCCATTTGTAACCTGGTGTGCTAAATGGTATTTTTGACAGCTAACATTAGGAAGATGTTTCAGAGTGAATCTTTCCTGGAGGCGTCCAAGGCAAATGAAAACAGAGGTGTAATTTAGGAAAAGCATGAGAAGTCAGTGAAGGGGAACTGTGGTGAATGGCAAAAAGACGCTTCTGTGTTTCTAATCATGAGCCTCTGTTACTTCTCTCTTGACTTGTCGTTCACTTCTCAGGGCCATTACAGCAGCTAAACTCATCATAGTCATGAAAAACATCTCACAGACCTCTGAAAACACTGTCAACGAAGAGTGCTGACAGGTCAGTCTGTGTTACAGCAATAAAAATGAAATAAAGCTGCAATAAATACACAGAGCTTTCTAATGTGGTAGTAACTTCAGTCTCCCACAGGTGGCGCTGTATGAGGATGATCAGGCTATAAATAACTGCTGGGTGTGTGTTGGGACTCAGAGATTTAGAAGATGTGGTACAGTGCAGTGAATGTCTTGTTCAGTTTGTGGGAAATGAGTCATTAATGATTGGCTAAAAGTAATGATGTCATTTGGGCAACAAAGGCCAGAGTGTGAAGGAAGTAGCTGAATTTGCAGGTGTGTGGAAGTGTACGATCATACAGGTCTACCAGCAGTGATAAAAATCCCAGACTACAGGGACCACCAGTGGGTTTCACAGCTTCTGAATTAAAATTTCTTCACTTCCAGACAAGCATTGTTTTTAAGTCAAAGATCTTTCACAACCAGTTTCTGAAACCATCAACATATGGAGGAGAATGGCAGCAAGAGACCTTCAGTCTTGTGTGCTATTTACAACAATTCTGAGGAGAATGTCATGTTTTCTGTTATTTTTACCACTGCTGGTAGGTGTGTGAGACTTCCATACACCTGCAAATTCAGCTACTTCCTTCACACTATGACCTTTGGCACAATACAGTCACTCCATTATCATTATCATCTGCACTGTACCACCTTTTCACAATCTATCACACACATCACAGATATTTATAGTCTCACTGTCCTCATGTAGCGCCATGTGCAGGAACCTGAAGTTACTACCACCTTAAACACAAAAGGCAGCTCATTATTTGTCCAGGGAGCTTATAATCACAATTTGTTTTATTGCCAAAAAAGATCCTAAAATGACTTAAAAAAAGGTAAATGTCAATGTGCATTTAATTACGCAGTATTATTTATGCTTTATACGTTTTTGTTCACAGTTTAACATTTTAATCCGGTTAAATTTCTATTATTTATACACTTATTGTCCATTTTCACACTCATTGTGAAATTTTATTATTTACATTAAAAATCTTAATCTTTGTGTTGTCATCATTCATCATTGCATATATAGAGCAGAAAATCCAAATAATCACAGCGGACTATTCAGAGTTTAAGAGACTTTTCTACACAGCCACATTAATATTCAGCTAATGTTACGTAAAACCATGGAGCTCATCATGTCTGCTAATCACTGAGTTTAATGAAAGAAGCAAAGTTTTACAGAAGAATTCATTAAAAGGTTTTAGAGTGAAGAGGCTCTTAAAGCAAGTGCCCTTAGAGGAACCCGGTAAAGTGCACAGGGCCTTCCTGTTGCTCGCTGATGATGGGTTTATTTAGTGAGGCTTGGACACATCGTTCATAGTTTCACCTCCGTTGAGTTTTCAATAACCGTGTAAAACGATGGCAGTGGATTAAACTCTGACTGTAATAAATCAGACAGCCTGGCTACCGAGCAGGACCTTTTAAAAAGTGGTTTTCCAGAGCCATCAGCAGCAACCCAAGACTGCAATGTTCATACAGATTTTAATTTAGCAGTATTTTAACCTATCTCTGACTTATTAACTGTAGCTTAGTCATAATTTGTGTTCATAACATTTCAGCTGGGTGGCACAGTGGCTTTGTGGATGGCATGCTCACCTCTCAGTGCTGAGGTCTTGAGTTCGGGCCCCCATCTGGGTGGAGTTTCCGTATTCAATGGTCCAAAAACATGGAGGTCAGGTGCAAAATAGGTATTCTAAATTCTCTGTGTGTGTCCAACAATAGATTGTCATCCATCCTGGGTTCGGCTAAGACAGTGTAATGTCCTGCCCTACACCAAGAGAAAGGATGGGGGACTCTCCACGACCCTAATCACAATTAAGAAGATTGATAGAACATTTGAGATGAACTCAATTAACAATAAAGGAGCAGTTTACACACCTGCACAGTACTAACAGACTCTTAAAAGGATTGAACTCTTACAACTGGTGGTAATGAGAGAACATTTGTTTACATCTTAAATATTAAATTATGAATCTAATTTATCCGATTTTTTTACCATTATTTGTTAATAGCCAATCATTCACAGTAATATGATGGTCAGTAGCAGGGGCGCAGCAGCAAATTTGGGGCCCTGTACACTCTCAATGTCAGTGGGCCCCTATAAACGCCAGTAAACGAGGCACATGAGCAAAAAATGGGTTATTTATTTAAATAAAAAAGCATAAATAAGGTTTTAAGCTACAAACAGATCAGATTATGTTGATGTAGCTATTTACATGTTGATATATGTGGCAGTAATATTGCTGGTGGATCATTTATTAAGTCTCAGCACAGAGTTTCACTTTTACTGTGTTAGTAGACAATATATTATAGCACACACACTGAACCAAAAGACTAACTTACTTTAAATTTAAGGTAAACAACTCACATTTAGGCAGCAATTCTACCTGTCAGCAGTGCTCGCGCTCTCTCTCTGTCTGTCTCTCTCTCGCTAATTAACATACCAACATGGG
>BRDA01012295.1:24337-42673 GCA_036984385.1 Crenuchus spilurus | reverse complement strand
AATCAATCAACGGTTGGTCCGACGAACGCCGACATTCATATTTCTGTTAATACTCGGCGATTGCAATCAATAGTTGAAATTGGTCAAAGTCTTTGTTTGTCACCGAGACCACGTCGACCTCGTCGTCACCGGTCAGGAAACTAACGTTAGCGGCTCATAATTGTCTTTATACTTACAGCCGCAAGCAGCCTGGTTGGCAACTAACTAAACTAACGACTTCACGTGAGCCTCCAAAAATTAGCCGCAGCTGTCTGGAGTGGACTACTTTAACTTTAATTGGACTTTGCATAATAAGAAAACTCGGTTCACCTTTGGGAAAGAAAGCCGTCAACAGCTGTCTCCCCTCTTTCTGCCTTCTTTCTTTTTCCTCCCTTTCTTTCTTCTTTTGAAATCCTGATTACTACTTTAGCACCCAGGTCATTTAATCTAGGCTCACTGACGTTACACTTGTCGCTAGTCGCTGTTGGGCGGACTAAACCATTTTGGGCCTCCAAGAGGGGCCCCAGTATGTCCAATATGTGACTAAAGTTCATTCCCTCAGTTGATATTATCAATATATTTGAAATATGAATTAATAAATAATTAATTTGAGGGCCCAATTCATTCAAAATAAAAACAACCAAAAAAATAATAATTTATTCAGGATTTTTATGGGCCCCTCTCCCTACTCGGGCCCTGGGTAGTCAGGTCCACTTTTCCCCCCACTTCCACGCCCATGGTCAGTAGTAGTGTTGGCACTGTGGGCAGCTACTGCACATCTACTTAAAGCTCATCAGCAGATGGAAGGGTTAGGGTTCTCTAAAATCTCAGCTGTTTTGACTTTGGACTTGGTGGACCAACACCAGCACCTCAAAGCATCACAGACTGTAGAAACTGCACACTGGACTTCAGACAACTTGGATTCTATGTCTCTCAGACTCTAGGAGCTGATTTACAAATGAAATGTAAAAAGAGACTTTGGAGCACTGAGTAACAGTCCAGTTCTGGTTCTCTTTAGTCCAGGTAAGACACTTCTGATGTTGTCTCTGGTTGAGGAGTGCTGATAATAGTAATGTGGCAGTTGCAGCTCTGAGAGATACACAGTATTTATACTGATTGAAGAGTCATTTACTCAAATATCACTTACTTTGGGAGTTCTGAGTGTAGGGTGGAGAACTCAGGTCTTGGAGGATCAGGTTCTGCACAGTTTGGTGATTTTCCGGCTCAGCAGGCAGGTAATGAACCAGGTTTTAGTTGTTGTCTCAGAGCTGAGGAATCACCAAATCATGGTGGAATTACCCTCAAGTCCACGCTCCTGTTCTGAGTCATAGTATGAGTCTGCCCCCTTGTGGACAGCCCCATAAATCACATCTAGAACATTTCTGCACATTAGTTATTATGCAGCTCTATTTTAGGCAAACTTACTGCAGCCCAGTGGTGGTGATAGAGAACAGACATTTACTATTATTATTATTACTATTACTATTATTATTATTGTTATTATTATTACTACTACTACTACTACTACTACTAATAATAATAATAATAATAATAATAATAATAATATTAGTAGAAGTAGTAGTAGTTCTGCAGTGCTTTACTAGACACTTTTTGCCATTTGAGAGAGACATCAGAGACTCAACTCAGACACGACCAGTGGTCAGCATCCACCTGAACCCGTGCACATCAGACCTCTCAGTACACATTAACTATATTACACAGAAATAGAGACTGAGCCGGTATAAAAAGATTTAGGCAATTAGGAGTTGTTACCAGGGTAACAGCACTAATCTTTTAGAGGACATGACCAGGACCTCAGAGAAACAGAACCTTTCTTGTGTAATTGGAGAACTACAAAGTGCATCTATGTAGTCAGCTCAAGTGGACAATGTGTGGATATGCAAGCTATGCTTATCTACTAAAGTGGCCAGTGAGTGTATATATATGTTATATAGTTTAGAAATTATAAAGAAAATGTAATTTATTCACTTTACATATAAATTAGCTGTAAAAACCTGAACTGTGAGTACAGAACAGTACCCTGCCCCCACCTTGGCACCTCTGATCATATCTCTCTAATGCTAGCTCATGCATATTGTCCAATGTCAAGGAGCAGGATTATTGCAACAAAAACATCTGTGTTTGGCCTGAATGGGCTGCGTAGGCTCCAGGACTGCTTTGAGACCACAGACTAGCAGATATTTATGGAGGCTGTGACATGAAAGAAGTGTGGACTTGGAGGAATACACAACATCAGTCCTGGACTACATCAGGATGTGCAGGGAGGAGGTGACCATCACCATCTAGCCAAACCAGAAACATTGGCTGAATGTGGGTACGGTACGCAGGGTACGCTCCCTGCTGAGAACCTGTGATGCCCCATTCAAAGACACACAGCAACACTTAGAGAAGCCAAAAGAAACTTGCCAGTAGGCAAAAAGATGGCAGAGTACATATATGCCCTATGATCCAGAGCCATTTCAACTCATATGAGCATGTGGAAAGGCATCAGGTGCATTACGAACTACAAGAAGACTGATGCGCAGTGCCCCGATGACCCAGCACTTCCTGACACCCTGAATGCCTTCTACGCTTGCTTTGAGGCCTTCAGCTCCACCACCCCTTCCCAGCTCACCCCCTTTCTGGATGAGCCTCCAGACATCAGACTAACAACAGCAGAGGTGATGAGAACACTGCAGAAGGTCAGTCCCCAAAAGTTAATGGCCCTGATGGGATCTGAGTTAGAGCCTTGAGGGATTGTGCGTACCAGCTGGCAGAGGTCCTGGCAGACATATTTAATATCTCACTGTCCCAGGCTAGAGTCCAATTGTGCCTCAAGACATCTACAGTCATCCCTGTGCCAAAATTCTCTTCAGTGTTGTGCCTCAACAATTACCACCTCATTGCACTCACCTCTGTCATCATGAAGTACTTCAAGAGGTTGATGATGAGGCACCTGAAGAAGACCATTGACATGACTGAAGACTCTCACCAGAACATGTACAGGTAGAACCAATGCACAGCTGATGCCATCGCTGCTGTGACCCACCAGACCCTCATTCACCTAAAGAACAAGAACTACTATGTGAGGCTGCTGTTTCTAGACTTCAGTTCTGCGTTTAATACCATTATCCCACAGAAATTGGCATCCAAACTGGCAGCACTGGGAATCTCCTCATACATATGCAACTGGATATTGGATTTCCAGCCCTGCAGGCCACAGAGAGTCAGAAATAACAATGCCACATCCTCCACCTGTGGGCTTAGCCCATTGCTGTACTCATGACTGATGACCCATGACTGCAGAGCTCACGTCAAGAATAATCTTGTGGTGAAGTTTGCAGATGATACAGTGGTGATACATCTCACGAAGATGAGTCGGCATATAGGTGGGAGGTAGAGGACCTGACAAGTTGGAGACAGCAACCTCATCCTCAATGTCCTCAATGTTCAGAAGACCAAGGAGATGGTTGTGGATTTCCACAGGACTGGTACAGGCCCCCCTCCTCTATACATTGATGGAACAGCTGTGGAGAAGGTCCTCTCCATCAGGTACCTTGGGGTACACCTGACCAACACACAGACTTGGCGCATCAACACCACGGTCATAAAGAAAGCTCACCAAATGATTATATTTCCTTTGGAAACTAAAGAGGGTGGCCTGAATATGGATGTCCTCAGGGCCTTCTACAACTGTGTGGAAGAGAGCATCCTGACCACCTGCATCACTGTGTGGTTTGCTGGTTGCACTGTAGCAGAAAAAGAGGTGCTGCAGAGAGTGGGAACATCTGTACATATGACAATTGGGTGCACCTTGCCATCCATCTGTGACATTTATGTCACCAGATACAGAGAAAAACTACTAGCAATCTTCATGACCTTTCTGAAATAAAACAAAAATTAAAATGGACTGAAAAACAGTTTCTACCCAGAAATATATAAAAAAATAATTTCTACCCAGATGCAGTCAGACTGCTAATCGCTCCACCTCACATATACTGTACTGACTCTGCACTCTGTATAAACACTGTATATTGAACACAACTGTACACTCACTAAGTTTCTGCTGCTCTAATTTAGCACATAGTAAGATGTTGCTGCTGCAGTACACTGGACAATATTTTATTTTATTTTATAATGTAAATACTTTTATATAGTTCTTACTTAATTTTATTTAGTCATCTTGGTTTACTCAATTTCATATTTATCCTGTTTATTCTCATTTTAATCACGCTTCACACCAAGCTTATGAAACTATGTTTCATTGTATCATGTGAAGTGAGTCTGAATCAGAAACTGAGTCTGACCGTTCATACTGGTGCTTGACCAGTAGGGGGCATTATTGTAGAAAGAACTGTTTGTAAGTGTAACCTAATGAAATAACATTTTTCCAGTGTGTATGGATGCATGGCTAGATATACTGCTTGTATTGACATTTATGCATATATATGTATACATACTATATACACTTAACACTACACTAACTGTATGTTATACAGCATCAAAAACCTGTCTTAAGTCTGAGAGATTACTTAACTCAGGATGATGCTAATTTTAATCTTCCATTACTTCTTAGCTGCATTAAGTAATACACTGATCAGCTATAACATTAAGACCACCTTCTTGTATCTTTGACATATACATGCATATACACATACATACATTCACCACACAATGACAAAGTAAGACACATCAGTTTATATTTTCCTTTCATTTCTCACATTCCTTAATTTACAGTATTTCTTTATGAAAAATGCATATAAAATTACCCACATAAAAAAAACATCATTCCAAATATCAGACCCCTCAGACAGGCTCCATAAGTTAAAAAAATAATTTTATTTACACGTAAGATTCCCGTAGGGAACTGACACTTCTCTCTCAGATCTCTGAGAACAGTTCGCTCTTCAGGATCAGTAATCCGCCGCTCTGATCTCAGACACATCAGTGATCATGAAGAAAAGAGCCGTCTGATACTGGAGTCAGGGCTTTCTGTGAGGCTGCTTAAGTCCTTAAAAAGCACAGATCAGACGAAGCACAGAGAACGGAAACTGAAACTGCAAAAGCATCAATATTTCCCCCAAGAACGCAAAGATAAACAGGAACAAAATCAAGAGAAGGCTTGATCTGGTTTCAATGTGTGTCCTAAAAGTCATGTTAAGGCAACTCTTAGTTTAGTCAAAAGTTCATCATGTTTAGTTCTGCACTTGTAAACACTATAAAATATATCTAAAATTAGCTTTGCTGCTGTCTGTGATGCTTTCCTTCAAAAAACACCACAAGACTTCAACCATCATGGGCTCTTGGGTGTAGCATCACAAGGATTTGAACTCACGGTCACTTGATCAGGGGGTGAACAACAGAGATGTAGTGTTACACAAAGCACATCAAAATGTGTTATGTCTACTGTTATTTTGATAACTGTATACATATGAACAAATAAAAAAAAAATAAGATAAAGCTTATGTATAAAATCTGATACGTCTTTTGCCCCCTGGTGGATGTTCCATGAACTGCATGCACCAGAGGACGTGTGAGTGGTGTAAAAAGTGTAAAGGAAGTGTATAAGAGCTTAAAATAGTTTGTGTTCTATATTATGCTGTTTGTTTAAAGAACAACAGCAAAAGATTCTGGATCAATATCAAATATGATATATGTATATAATATGATACATAACAAAAACAGTGTATGCAATGTGAGGCTTCTGGCAATCATTTGATGGTTCAGGCTTTAAAGGGTTACAGTGGTGAGGAGTAGTGAGTATACATATTTACAGCATATGTAGCAATGAAAAAATTTAATTTATTATCATTATTATTTTGTTCATTTTAGTAGCATCTACATATACATATTTCCTGATGCTACTAAAATGAACAAAATAATAATGATAACTTTTATTTTTTTTATTTATATATAATTAATAACAGAAACAATATTTGGTATTATATTGGTAATATAACAAATATTCAATATATAATAATAATAATAAATAATAATAAATAATAATTTAATAATAATAATAATAATAATTGGTAATTAGGTATAAGCATAGTATAATTATTAAAACAATATTATTAGCTAAATATAAGATAAATCAGTAAGATGGTTGAAGCATTCAATAAAGGTTTAATAAGAGCAAAATAATAAAATGTTATCAATTAATTAACCACATTTTGAAAATAAATCTGGGTGATAAATAATAATAAATCTTTGTTCCTGTTTATGATTGTGTTCTATATGAAATACTGTTAGTTTTCAGTTTCAGTGTCTGCTGGCTGGTTTGGAGTGTGTGTTCCAGAGGAAGGAGCTGTCCTGCAGCACATCAGCAAGCTTCCTGTTGAAGGGAGAGTAGAAATCTGACAGAATTTCCCGTGTTAGCGGCAGCATTGGTCCCAGGTTTTTATCGGCTAGTCTTCTTGTGTTAGATGCTGGACGCTTTGTGATCTCAGCCTCTTTCTGCTTTGACAGAGGTCCTGAGTGAGAAACATAAACACAGATATTAAGCTGTATCTGAACACATACATCAATTTTAGAAATGAGATTCAGTTATAATTAATGTTAATATTAATAACATTTAATAATGTCTACACACATTACTGGCAAAATATACTTTTCACAGCCTTTTAAAATATACTACTAATATTACTACTGCTGCTGTTATCACTGCTACTAGTGCTACTACTGTGACTATTATTATTATCATGTCTAGCATTACTAATACTGCTATAGTATATACTATATATAGTGTTACTACTAATACTACTACCAGCTCTACTGTTATGATTATTACTACTCTTACCAGATATTTTTATTTCTTTTTATTATTTTATACATTTCAGTGCCTTGAAAGATGCTTTGAAAGAAGACAAACACACCTAAATGCAGGAACTGGAAGACTTTGTGCATGGACTGTCTCTGGTCAGCAGCATGATCCTCCAGTCTCAAAACCAGGAGCTGATCACGACCAAACACTGACAACCAGTCCAGAACATACACAACATACAGACCAACATGCAACCGCACCTACAGAGGGGGGGGCAGACAGAGAGAAATAGAGAGAGAGACAGAGAAAGGGTGAAAGAGAAAAAGAGAGGGAAAGAGAGAGACAGGCAGGGATATTAGTTCACTTCTTATTAGTTATCTTGGTGATGATGTCATTTCCACATGACTACCCATTCCATACTTTCCATCTGACCATTCAGCTGTTTAGCCTCACATCTTCATTTAGAAGTGATAAGTGTTGTTGTTGTACAAATTTACATATGTAGTTTAATTCTAAAGTGTGTACCAGGCACATGTATGAATGTATTTTTGGTACAAAGCATCACACAGACATTACTGGTAGACTTCAGGGGAGAAAAAGCTGCAGAATATGGGTTCTTTGACCACATAAAGAGCAACAAAGGCACTCAGTCAGCCGATTCCAAACAATAATTACACATCGATTTCTTACAGCCTGATTGTCAGAGTCTGGCTCTCTCTGCCTGGACCCTGAAGTGCATTTGCTCCTCAGATAAGTGCCCTGCCAATCAAACATCATCTGTTTCCTTTGTCCTTTCGTCCCTAAATAACAGCTCCAGCAACGCCAGCCTCGACCTCCTACCACCTCCTCATCCATCAGATTTTCTGGGATCATTTGAAAGGTCATCACAGTCTATACTATACATCTGATATATTTCACCAATATATTCTTCAAGTGTCCAAATATCAACAACAATATAAACTACTAGTGCATCTCCAACAGTTTGAAAAAGTTTATTTTTGTTCATAATTTCATTCAAAAGTATTCAAATATTCCAAAATATGTTCATTACACGTAAAGTGACTCATTGCCAGCATTTTTCTTTGTTTTAATGTTGATCCAAATGAAATTTTCTAATAACTTAGAATATTCAATCAATGAATTTCAATCAACCAATCACTCAATTCACTAATCAGTCCATCAACCAGTTAATAAAAAAATCTAATCAATCAATCAATCAATCAGTCATTTAATAAAACAATCAATCAATCAATCCACTAATCAGTCCATCAACCAATTAATCAGTGTCAATCAGTCAGTCAATCAGACAATTAATAAAAAAATCTAAACAATCAATTAATCAATCAATCAATCCATCCATCCGTCCGTCAGTCAATCAGTCATTTAATAAAACAATCAATCAATCAATCCACTAATCAGTCCATCAACCAATTAATCAGTGGGTCAGTCAATCAGTCAGTCAATCAGCCATTTAATAAAACAATCAATCAAATCAATCAATCAATTTTTATTTTCACTCAGAAAAACTAGTATCTCTAAAAATTTGAATAAGGTAACAAAGTTCATATGTGTTCATAATTTAAAGATAAAAAGTCAATCTGATATACTGTATAGTCATTACACAAAGTGACATTTCAAGTATTTTTAGTTGTTCTTTTAATATTGATACTGTTTAAATATTTTATTAATTTGAGATTCTGGATTACTGATTTTCATGAGCTATAAGCCAAACTGACAAGTGATGTCAGATTTATATTCATATTCATGTGTTTTCTTGTTTAAGATTATCGTTTCAGATCCTAAAGGAGAAGAAATCTATGAATGTTTGGCTTTGTTAGATCATACTGAGAGCAAATTCAGTGACGACATCACAGTCTTAAAGCGGCAATGCAGACTAAATAGCAGTAATGGCAGCTGGTGTTGGGTCGGAGTTACATTGCAAAAATACAGTTAATCATGCGATTCTCTACATAATGCAATAGTTTTAATAGTTTGCCCTAAAAAATGTTAGCAAATAATATCATGGCTTGTTTTCCCTGACCAATCACTGAGCAGGAGCAAACAAACTTGCCAATCAAATCCTTCATAAGAAGGCCTTGAATAAGCCTCATCCAGGCCCCTGGGCAGAGCTCCACAAGGAGGCTCAGAAACTCTATCCAGACCCCAGAGCGCAGCTCTGTGAGGAGGTTTATTGTGAAGGTTGGCCAACAAGAGTCAACAAGAGCTTTGCTGTGACAGTGGATCGACTCCCCAGGAGACCAATTACAGTGACAGGGCCTCACAGTGCAGCTCTAAGCCAGGCCCCAGGGCGCAGCTTCATGAGGGGGACCTGCTAATGAACAGAAGCCAAGTCTTTTATTGCAGTACAAAAACTGAATCTTTGTGTACTGAGCAGAGGAGCCAGAGGAAGCTGGGCACTTGGGCACTGTGCCAGTGGTCATAGATGAGAGCAGACAGAAGAAGTGAGTGGTAAAGCTGTGTAGAAAGTCAGGGGTGTTCATTTAATGAAGAAAGGAGTGAAATGAAGTGAGATTTAAGCCGTTTTCACACCTGAAAGTCTGGACCATGATCTGAACCAAGGTTCGTGTGTTTGTTAACTTTTATATCTTTGGGTCACACTGCATTTTTATAAATGCACAAAAGACCTTTGTATGATATGCCTACGTCCTGTCATCATCACTTATGCGTGGCGCGTCTTCCTACACTCGACACTGATTGGTTTGTAGAAGGACGTGCGTCTGACATTGGCATGTGTTTACCTTAACGTGCTGTCCTGTCATATCCTGTCTCTCTCATCCTCTCAGAAAATAAGCTGCACGTTTCAGCATTTTTGTGCGTTTTTTTAAGCTGGCTTTTCACATGTCCATCGGACCAAAATTATATTAAACATTTGGTCTCCTCCTCGCTCTGTGTGCTACCACGGCTCATTTTTGCTGCTTCTCCAGTTATTTAATTTTTTTTTTCTTCTATTGTTGTTGAATAGATGAGGAACACCTGCCTCAACTTCCTGTACTTGGTACAAAAGTCCAAATCTTCTAGAAAAGTGTTTTCACACTGCACATGAACTGGACCATGGTTCAGTTCAAATTTTGTTCCTTTGGTTCGGACCGTGGTTCACAGCCCCTTTCACACTTGCTGTGTTACTGAGATTAAATTTAGGGTTAGGGTTAGGTTAATGTTAATAAGATTAAGATTAGGACTAGGTTTAGGTATAAATCACTGAAGTTAAGATTAGGACTATGTTTAGGTATAAATCACTGAAGTTAAGATTAGGACTACGTTTAGGTATAAATCACTGAAGTTAAGATTAGGACTATGTTCAGGTATAAATCACTGAAGTTAAGATTAGGACTATGTTCAGGTATAAATCACTGAAGTTAAGATTAGGACTACATTTAGGTATAAATCACTGAAGTTAAGATTATGACTATGTTTAGGTATAAATCACTGAAGTTAAGATTAGGACTAGGTTTAGGTATAAATCACTGAAGTTAAGACTAGGGTTTTAGGTTTACATTGCTGGAGTTAAGATTAGGGTTAAGTGTAGGTATGTGTTACTGATGTTAAGGTTAGGATTAGGTTTAAGTATGTGTTGTTGAGGTTGTGCTAAAGTTTAGGTTTAAATTATTTAGATTAAAAGTAGGGTTAGGTTTAGGAGTATTACCATACTCAATGTTTTGTCATAATTCAGAGTGTGTGTGTGTGTGTGTGTGTGTGTGTGTGTGTGTGTGTGTGTGTGTGTGTGTGTACGTATGTGTTACTCACTGTCATGGCATTATTGAGGCTGCTGTTGTACACACAGGCCCTCATACTGAACTCTTGCAGACACGCATCAAACAGCTGCAGAGACTCCCAAACCTTCTCATGGAAGTCCTCTGAAGATTTGTTAGCCATTCCAAAATACAGATAATCAGAGTACAACCTGCAAAACATCACAGTCTGATTAAATATTCATTCATTATCATACCCGCTTTATCCTTATCAGGGTCGCGGTTAGTCTCCTACCCCCTCACTGGGCGCAGGGCAGGGTATTACATTATCCAACTAATCCCAGGACAGGGCGCCAGTCCATCACTGGGTGAACACACACACACACATATACAATTTAGAGTAGCCAATTCACCTGATCTCGATGTTTTTGGACTGTGGGAGGAAACTGGAGAGGAAACCCACGCAGACACGGGGAGAACATGGAAACTCCGCTCAGATGTGGACTCAAACCCAAGACCTCAGCGCTGAGAGGCGAACGTGCTAACCACTAAACCACCGTGCCGCCCCTGATTAAATATTATGTAAGTTATTCAGTGTAAATGTATATAAATAATTCATATTATTGTAATTAAACTGAAGTCTAAAACAAGTGCAGCTTCACAACCAGTCAAGTATTTTGGTGACAGGAGGTTTGACGTCCTTCAGGATTTCAGGTGTGTTTAACATTTGTTTGGTCTGGCAGGTTAAAGCACACACCGCTGAACAGTCATTATATGTGTTTTATCTGCAGGCTTTGAGCTGGACTGACAAAAGCAATTATAGCCCATCAGAGCTCCAGGACATTCTCCCACATTCCAGTGTCCTTCCTTTTAATCACAATTCAAAGAAGGAAATTAAAAGAAGGTAAATGTACTTTGATGCCCTTTGATGATAAACACACTGCAATAATCTGCAAGACACAAAGCGCACATCAGCAGGACAAGTCAATTAAACCTTATACCACAAGACAATGGAGAATCTGATGATACTTGAGCTTCTCCTTCTTATGTATTTACACACACACACACACACACACATATTTACAGTAGAACATCAGTTTTCATCATTAATCCGTTCTAAAGTGTCTGATGATAACCAAAATAACTGAAGCAATATTTCACATAAGAAATAATGGAAATCCAATTAATCTGCTCCAGACACTCCAAAATATGAACAAAAATACATTTTATATAGAATAACTTTAGTTTTACATACAGAAATCAATGAGAAATAAATACAAAAGACTAATGAAATAGATAAATAAACATTTAACATCACTCTAACAGGTTTACGCTCTGTTTTGGAGTGTGTCGGTGTGGTCCAGAGGAAGCCTTTGTTTTGTAGATACATAGACAGATAGATATATACTTTATTGATCCCCGAGGGAAAATTCAAGGACACCTGCTGTACACCCGTTCTCAACCTCTATTTGTTTTTGCACCAATTTTCAGTTAGAAGCCTTTCAACATTGCTGGTTAGTGTGACATGTTTTAGTTTGTTTTGAGTGTTATTAATGAGAAACAATAAGAAAAACAGCCAGAAACATTAAATTAATGGTGAGTCACGTGGGCACACTGGTGACAAACCAGATAAACAATCTTTTTTTTCAGGATGCGTGTGTATACTAGTGCATCTCTAAAAAATACAATATTGTGAATAAGTTCATTTTTGTCCATAATTTAACTGAAAAAGGCTTGATATATGTGACTTTATGTGTAGTAAATATAAAATATATGACTTTTTAAATTAAATTATGAACAAATGAACTTTTTCAAAATAATTGTTCTGGAGCCTCGTACACAATCAGTAACATAAGAAATCAATGAGGTATTATATACACACTACTTAGTCTTTCTTACCCAGAGCAGCTTACAAATTATGATTTATTATTTCAAATTATTGTGATTTTTTTTGTCACTGAATACACATATAAACATAATTTGAAAAATAAAATGTCATTTAACACATAGAAACTTGTTGAACTTTTGACCTCTGACCTTTCTACAGGGTCTCTGAGGATAGCGATGAAGCGGGCATCAGGCTGGATGGCGTGGATGAAGTCCTGAGTCAGAAACGGAGGTTCTGCATCTGTGGCGTTCTCAGAGAAATAGACCCAAGCATTGTTGTCCCACAAAGTGGACGCACTGGCCTCACCTGTCAATCACAGACACCACAATCATAAATCATTTATCTTGGCTTTGATTATGAAAGAGTAAAGAGTTTTTGGTAAATTACTGTTAAAATAGTATCAACATTATGTGTCACTTTATAGGTAAGGAATAAAAATATATATGACAGTTTTTTTTTCATTTAAACTATGAACAAGTTTTTCAGAGTGAAAATAAAAGTTGACTGATTGATTGACTGATTGATTGATTGACTGACTGACTGAATGATTGACTGACATTAAATGACAGAGTGAATGATTGATAGACTAATTGGCTTACTGACTGACTGATTGGTTGACAGACTGACTGACTGGTCAATTGACTGATTCACTGACTGACTGACTGACTGACTGAATGGTTGATTGACTGACTGACTTGCAGACTGTTTGATTTGCAGACTGATTGATTGGCTGACTAACTGACTGACTGAATATTTGATTGACTGACTGATTGATTGACTGACTAACTGATCGGTGGATTGACTGACAGACTGATTGACTGACTGACTAATTGACTGATTGACTGACTGGCAGACTGATTGTTGACAATGACGGACTGACTGACTGATTGTTTGATGGGCAGACTGATTGACTCATTGACTGACTGACTGGCAGACTAATTGATTGACAGACTGACAGACTGGCTGATTGCTGAGAGAATGACAGACTGACTGACTGATTGGTTGATGGACTGACTCATTGACTGACTGACTGATTGATTGAATATTTGATTGACTGACTAATTGATTGACAGACTGATTGACTGACTGACTGATTGATTGACAGACTGACTTGTTGATTGACTGATTGACTCACTGACTGATTGACTGACTAATTGTTTGATTCACAGACTGATTGACTGTCTGACTGACCGATTGATTGACAAACTGACTCACTGACTTGTTGATTGATTGATGGACTGACTCATTGACTGACTGACTGATTGATTGACAGACAGACAAATTGATTGACTGACTGACTGACTGATAGGTTGATTGACTAATTGGAAGACTGATTGATTGACAGACTGATTGATTGACAGACTGACTTGTTGATTGACTGATTGACTGTCTGACTGACTGACTGATTGACAAGCTGACTCTCTGACTTGTTGATTGACTGATTGACTGTTTGACTGACTGACTGACTGATTAACTAACTGATTGATTTATTGATACTGGATTGAAGATCAGCCCTGCACAATAATTGTACTGCAAACTCTTCAGAACAGAATTGTTTGAATTCACTAATATTGTCTTGACTGAGCTCAGTTGAGCTGCCACTGAGACCTGTGTGGTGTTTATGATGACTTAAGAATTGCCACAAGTGTTTGTGTCCGGGGGTTTGTCCTGCTGAGTGCTGATCATCGCAGTCAATAAGAGAAATAAACCACAGCAGGATGTTCTCCAAATAACCGCAGGATGTAGCTGTCAAAACACAGCATGTCTTAAAGAGATGAGAGAAAACAATCTGTTCTGAAGCTCTCACGCTACATGACTGTATCCATTATTACAGTCATTCAGACCCCACAGAACCTGAACACTGTCAGAGCTGCTCAATCTCTCAGGCCTCTAACATCCCTGCTCTTCAGAGGAAGACTTGAACAGTCTTGTAATGAAAAGTTTAGGACAATGGGAGAGATCAATAACGTTATTGATGGTGAAGATGTAGATGTGGGCCTGCTCGGCTCAGTTATTGACAACAAAGCTGTTAAGAAGTAACAATGTGCAACAGCATGATAAAAGAGCTTGAGAGGATCTTTAGATATAACAATGTGTCTCTAACTAGTCCAGACTCTGCTCTTCTCTCTGGTTCTGCATGGATGTGGAAGCTGGACACTATTGATGACTATTGACTGATTTGTATTTTGGTGTTGGTGAATATGTTTGAGGCGGTCTCAGGCATGAAATGAAAACAAATGTATTCTCAACCAAATCAATCCTGAAATCGAATATCCAAAATAACAAGAACCCGTTCATCAGCGAGCTGCACCAGATCAGCTGAAAATAGAATAAAAACCAGCCACAAGATGGATAGATACAACCAGAGGAATCATAAAGAAGCCTGAAGACCCAAACAGGATATTCTAGAGGAATATATAATTACCAGGAGTCAGAATGAAATAGATAATAATAATAATAATAATAATAATAATAATAATAATTATTATTATTATTATTATTATTATTATTATTATTATTATTATTATTATTATTATTATTAGGCACTGTTAAACACACACTTACACACAATCACAAAACTTGAATGCATATGCACCAACATACCTGAAATATAGCAGTTTTCCTTTCACACAAATGCCATGCCTACCACTAACAGTTAATGGGAAAAGAATGTTGTTCCTAGTAGACAGTGGGGCCACACTCTCTGTGATTTGTGAGGAAGAGTTCTGTGTAAAACCTAAATGATCAGACAATTCTGTCTGTACAGCAGGGGCCACAGGCCACTCTGCTGTCGAGTTTTTCACTGAACCATTGAAATGTGTCAATGAGGAGCATCGACAGCTGTCTCATCAATTTTTGCAATTCTCTTCTTGGAAGAGACCTTTTTTATAAATGAAATTTACAACTCAGCTCCGACTCACAGGGTCATGTGGTCACTGAAAACACACCGCACTTGGTTAAAAGTAAGGTGAGTGCTTCGTATGTCTATGAATGGAGATTAAATGCTCAGCACAGAGTACAGAAATAGCATCTGTGAGGCTTTCTGATGATGGAGTGAATAGGCAGTGAGAGAGGAAGTTGATCTGATCTCTCTCTCTGACCTGCATTGAACAGCTCATGTGAGCTCAGGCTTAGATAGTGAATATGAGAAGTTGTGGATTGAGCCAAGCTGTGAAGGGGAAGTTGTGATTTTAGACGGGTTGTATTGGGACAAGAATCATTGTGTGGCTTCAGTTGTCCTGACAGAGATGCCTGGGTGTGGTCAAAAAGATATGTTCTCAGTACCACATTTCTCACTAGCAAAGCCGGTGGGTTCTGAGTGGAAGGATCTGGGAGCTTGGACAAAACAGGTCACAGATCCCCAGGTCTCTGACTGGACAGCCACCTCTGATCCCTGTGTCAGATATAGCCAAATGCTGGGAGTGTATAAAAATGTTTAAATTTCACTGTTGAGGTGAGCAGGGAAGTGCACATGGCTACTGTGGGGCTTGGAACTGATTATCAACTGCCTGTGTTTGTCACGCCATCAGACATCAGCCCTCTGCTTCAGCGTGTACCGGGCACACTGTGGGTGGAGGGAAAGCATGATGTGGGATTGATAAAGAACACTGAGGCAGTGGTAATCAGGCCCAAGTCTGACTGCAGACTACAGCAAACACAATATCCTCTGAAGCCGGAGGCTATTGAAGACATTAGGCCAATGTTTGAATCACTCATAAAAGCTGGTGTCATCGTTCCTTGTAGTGACAGCCCAGTACGAACCCCAATCTTTCCTGTTAGAAAAGGGAAATCTGGAGATTCGTACAGGATTTGCAAGCTGTAAACGCCACTGTCATACCAAGGGCACCCGATGTGCCAAACCCATACAGTCAAATTGGGTCAAATCTAAAGTATTTCACCATTGTTGATCTTGCAAATGCATTTTTTTCTCAGTGCCAATTGACCCAAAAAGCCAGTACTGGTTTGCTTTTTCATTTGATGGGAAAGGTTACACGTTCACTAGAATGGCACAAGGTTTTGTGGATGCACCCACAATTTATAACCAGGCCCTTAAGGCCAGCTTAGAGTCATTGCAATTGACCCCGGGGTCCACTCTTCTTCAGTATGTAGATGATTTGCTCTTAGCTTCTCCATACACATATATTTTTTATTGATTACATCATTTATCACTTCCTTTATTTTACTTCCTTTTATTGCTTGCATACATTAGAGTTCTTTCACTCGCAAAAAAAGCCTTAGCTCTTCTCATGTACATATTCTGATGGTTTTAACTTCACTCTCATTTTGTGGGAAGGTTTTTGCCTGATGTTTTATGTATGTATCTTTTCTATGAATGATATTTTTCTTTGTTGTTTATCTCTAGATGATAAAAAGGAAGGGAGTGTTAGGGAATTAATATATTCATCATATCCATTGTACCTTTATCTGAGTAAGCAATGTTTTAACCTTTACTTACTTCCATGTTCTTAAGATTATGGTCTGTTGGAAGTACTTGAACTTTTATCTACATGATCTTTGTAAGAACAACACTGTGCAATCATTTCTGCTGACAAGAATGTATTAATAAAATCTGTTCCAGTCTGTACCCTCAAATGAACCTGTGAAATGAGACATGATTCCTCTTTTTAGGGGTATGTAAGAAAGAGCAGACCGGGGGGGCAGGAGCTGTCTTGTGAAGGCTGAGACTTTGTTAATCTTCAATAAAGCTTTCTAATTATTAATCTTTATCTCTGCGTTCCTCGCCTGATTTCCATAACAAGAGAAAACCCAGATACTGTACCTTGTGAAAGTATTCACCCCCTTTGGCTTTTTACCTATTTTGTTGCATTACAACCTGTATTCAAATATATTTTTTTTCTGAATTGTATGTGATGCATCTGCAAAAAAATAATATATATATATATATATATATATATATATATATATCATGATCCCCCAGAGCATCAGGTATTGTGAAACTGGTCCGAGGCTAGGGGAAGATTGATGGTGCTAAATACAGGGAAATTTTTTAGCAAAACCTGTTTTGGTTGATCAGTGATTTGAGACTGAGACAGAGGTTCACCTTCCAACAGGACAATGAACCAAAGCATACTGCTAAAGCAACACTCGAGTTGTTTTAGTAGGCATGTTCTGTAAATGAAATGATGCAAACCCTAAAATAATTAATTAAGTTACTTCCAGGATGTGAAGTAACAAAACACAAAAAATACCAGGGAGGGTGAATACAAGGCACACAGTTTATAGAGTTTTATTTTTTACCCTTTTTTGACCCTTAAGACAAGGAGACAGCACAGAATATTAAGGGTTAAGGTTTTGAGTGCACTTCTTTACTGCACTTCTAATAGTAAGGGGACACTAGTCGTAATATTTATTATTATTTTTAGCTTAACAGAGATCTAACTTCCACAGAAGCCTGGTCACGTTCATGTTTTTAAGTTGAAGATTACAGCTTTCTCTGATTGCTATGGTTTGGACCGCCTACACGTTACTAATCAAAGACAGATAACAGCCCACAGACATACAGACCTCATACTAAACTTAAATCTCCCTCCACACTCAGCCCTAATGCTGCTCTTCTTCTTCTCTTCCTCTCATCAGATTTCAGAGGAAAATAAACAGCGAGCTATGATATGAGGAGTCACAAGGCCGGGTCAGAGGAAAACAGGAAGTTCTGAGATGTGCATCTTCATTAAAGAGGAAACTACTATCAGTGTTACACAGAAACACTGAACAGCGTCCCTAAACAACACACATACACACACATACAAACACGCATACACACACACACAAAAACACACACACACACACACACGCAAACACGCATACACACACACACAAAAACACACACACACACGCACACGCACACACACAAACACGCATACATACACACACACACACACACACACACACAAAAACACACACACGCACACAAACACACACACGCACAAACACAAACACGCATACACACACAAAACACACACACACTCACACGCACA
>BRDA01012294.1:46796-75061 GCA_036984385.1 Crenuchus spilurus | reverse complement strand
ATATATATATATATATATATATATATATATATATATATATATATATATATATATATATATATATATATATATATATCATCACACTGTGCTGTGTCAGTACAGATTGTGTGACGTAAATCAACCAGGCCTGACAGATCTGTAAGTACACAAACTGTATATATGCATGTACAATGAGGATTAATGTGCTTCTATAGAAATGAAACAAAAATACTGCCACCATCATGTCAAATTTGGGTCCAGAGTCTGTGCAGTAGAGACCAGAGTCAAAGTCAGCCCGCCCCCTTTGGTTGCACCGCCCCTTTCCAACAGTCATTCTACAGTCATAGTTTGAAACAAAACAAAGACGCTAAAGCAGGGGTGCACACACTTTTTCAGCCTGCGAGGTACTTATCTAATGACTAAGTCAAAATGATCTACCTACTATAAAAATGCAAGACATATATTTATTTATAAATATACTGACAATTTATGTGCACAATGTATGCTGGTGTACCTTGAATAACTACATGAACCCATATTACACAGTACAACTGTGTACATGTTTTGTCATTAGCCTACTTTACTCTGATGACTTGCACTGAATGGAATCAGTGAGGGATTCATATTCTGGACAGTAGTTGCTGATAGCCAGCCTCAAGCAAACCTCCAAATGATCATCAGTCATAGTGGATACTTGGACTTAATGATCTTAACGATGTGAAAAGGCTGACGCTGAATAATGCAGTCAAGACAAACACACTTCAAAAATGACATAGTAAAAAAAGTCCTCCTCCACTCCGTATGGAAATGGTCAGTTTTAGGTTTCTTACACATGCAGAAGAAACATATATGTTAACAACTTACAGTGACAGGTGAACACGGACTGCAGGCCAACTTGAAAAACGCTGGTTTACAAGTCCAGATGCTGTTTTATGAAGCGATAGCGGACACGGCCAATCACACGTTAGCAAGAAATGGCAGAGCCAATCGAATGAGCTTGTGGGCGGTCTAAAGTGAAACAGGATTTTCTGATTGAGCGGCTTGGAATCCTAGTGCTCGACCAGTCTCCCTGTATGTCAATCAAGTGAGATGTTTTATAGCGAGGACGGATGATAGGCTGACGTCTATTTTTTTTTATGCCATGCGATCTACCCACACTACCTTTGCGATCGACCGGTAGATCGCGATCAAGGTATTGTGCACACCTACGCTAAAGCTTTAGTTTGCTCCAACTTGGTTAACCCTTGCTTTGCTCTCAGCACATACGGGGCAAAAGCACTAAATAACTGATTACATGGTAGCTTGACTCGGTTCAGACTAGAAAATAAATTTGGACAATAAGACAAATTCGAGCACACATTCTACTGAGTCAAGTACTTCTAACTTGCTAGCCTTAGCTGGCTAGCTAACAGCTAAAAAAAGTTGTTGCAGACAGGGCTCCCAAGTACAGCAAAAACATCCAGCCCAAAAGAATATCTAAAACACACCCTTCAGCCCAAAATAAGAGGTGTCACAAGTTTGAACAAAATGGATGGTAATAAGAACTACAAGTGTACTACCTTAAATCCTGTTAATTTTAATAATAAATTGTTAATAAAGTTTTTAAGTTATATTGTAATGTATACTAATGTATACTTGTGAAGCATTTTTGTTTATAACTGTATTATTATTGTTGTTTTATCTTTATATTTTTCTTAATAATAATCTAATAATGTAGCATGTACATATACAAAGCATAGCTCTTTAAATCTGTATTGGTATTGGTCATTAAATACTCAATCCCACCTGATCCCATTACATTTTCCCACCTGTTCTGTGTTGACATAGTTCTGCAGAGCATCGCGATGAATCCCACCGCTGCCACCACCATCCTGATGATATCCGTTTGGGGTCCCAGGACCTTCTGAATATTCATACTCATCAAAGTCCTCCTCCTCTTCCTCCTCATACTCATCATCTTCCTCATCTTCATCCTGCTCCTCCTCTTCCTCGCGCTGAAGGGCACGGTACTCCCACACAGGCGGAAGTGATGGAAGGTTCTCGTAGTTGAGCAGTGCAGAACGGCGATGACCTCCAATCCCCGGGCCCCTCTCGCAGCCGTAGCTCTGAGGGGGTAGCGAGGAGGTATGTGTGTGTGTGAGTGGGAGGGAGTGTGGGTGTGTGTGAGGATGTGTTTCGCCTGTGGTGCTGCTGCTGCTGCTGGAGCCCACAGACTGGGACTGGGACACGCTGCTGGGGCTTAGCCTCTGCCTGCGTCCCCCCCGCAGTCCATTAATGTTCTCATATGTCAGCTGACTTGGTTCCATGCTCGGGTGCCGATGCAAATGGTGATGGTAATGGTGATAGGAGTGTGTGTTACACAGGTGCATGGGTGGAGCTTCCTCACCCTCCGTTTCAGAGCTACCATCCGGTGCTCTGAGTGGGTGGGGAACATGGCGGTCTCTGTCTCTCTCCAGCAGGTGGCGCTGTGCCGGAGTGGGACCCAGCATGAACTTGACCTCCTGAGCTCCAGGTTGCAGGAACACCTGAGGGTCCTTATGAGAGTCATCCATGGGGCAACAGTGCAGACCAGGCTGACCAGGGACTGGACCCCCACGACTGGCTGAGGCCTCGGGGAAGGGTGTGGGCCGCACCTCTGGCAGGGAGTGTACACAGTGTCTGCTTGAGAGATCGCTCTCCATACTCACTGTATTCACATAGGTATGCGTCTGTGGACACAACCGAAGTACATAAAGGGTTAATATGAATACATGCTTGTGTAAGTGTGTGTGTTTACTCAGCTATGTGTTTAGATAAGCTGTAATAGATAAACATACACAGAATGAAATAACAAAGGCACAGTTAGCCTCCCTGGCTAAGTAATCCTCCGCTACTGAGGCACTGTGAGTAGGAATTTGCCTCACCTGATCATCCATCCCCATGAGGCTGTGTCTGTGGTCATCAGTGAGTGTGGGCTGAGATGGATCTGCACTGACAGGGTACCCAGGGTATCCATTAGGAAAAGCCTGCACTGGGAACCCAGGAGCTACAAACAGAGCGATGTGAACAAGAACATTTTATTTACAGGTAGGAATTTTTTTCTTAGCAGACATTTTTTCCCTGACTTTTATTATTCTTATTATTAAGTTCATATTGCAAATCTACTAATCCATAAAAACGTATTACATGAATTTTACACCATACAGAGCAATATAAAGCCTGCACGATCGCCTATAAGGTGATGACAGAGCAGGCTCCCTCTTATCTGCACTCGCTCCTTAAAGCTTATGTCCCTGCCCGGTCGCTGCGCTCCTCCACTGAACGTCGCCTTGCTTTGCCTAACATTCACACAAAGCAATCCAGACTGTTCTCCTCAGTAGTTCCCAGATGGTGGAACAAGCTGCCTACCGCCACTAGAGCAGAGGTGTCCCTCACTGGGTTCAGTTAAAAAATCTCCTAAAATCCGAGCTCTTCAAAGAGCACCTGCTCTAGTGATCCCAAATACTCCCCATGAGTACTGATATGCACTCAGCATTCGATATCCAAATGTTAATTCTAGTATGTACTAGTAAATACTAGTACAACTCTAGTATTTTTCGCATTTGTACTTTCCCACTATTGTAAGTCGCTTTGGATAAATGCAATGTAATAAAATATATCCTAAATATCACAAAAACGTTTTAGGCTTGGATACGGTGGAAAAGAGGGGGTATAAAATGTGAAGACATGAAAATCTGTGACTGTGATTTTTCAGAAAGACAATGATGTATAACTAAGGTCACTGATACTCCAACTGGAGATCCACCTGTAAGTTTCCCCTCCATCCCAAATGTATCACACCTTATTTATCTGAAATGTCTATTCATACTTCTGAAGGTAATAATTTTATGCATCAGGTGAATCTGATTCAGGTTGAAGCTGACGTCTGTAGGAACTGAAGGGATTGGAGATGTCCCTGCCGTTTGCTCTGTATGGTGTAAAACCACACATAAGCCAGAAGACAGAATATATGGACATGGATTTGCAAGGCTGGATGTGTGTAGACATCTGGTAGTTGTGCTAACGTGACTCCGATAAGGATTCATTGGGGTCACAAAAACAGAGCCTCTTATGGCCATGGAACCAGAAGATGAGATGTGAATTAGACATTATTGATGTACAGTAGTTATGTTTATAGATTATATCCTGTGGTTTTCAGTTAAATCATTAGTATTCAGTTTGATAAGTTTTAAAGACCAATCACAGGAGTAAAGTAATCACAGGGTTTATTTTAACACTGCAAACCAGGTGTTAGTCATCTTGATTACGTTTGATTTACTATACATGGTCTTTACCTTTAATGGTATAACTGTTGAGGCACAGAAAAGAAAGTTAGAGACATGAGAGGGATTTGTAGGCAGCTTTGATATTGTACTGGGATTATTATCTTCTGACCATTTTTCTCTTTATTTTTTCTTTGTTTTTTTTTATTTTTGCCAATTTTCTCCCTTTCCCAATGTGGTAGTCGCCAATTAACCCTATCCATTAGTGGCTCTCCCTATCACTTTGCACTGTCCCTGAGTCTATGAGGGTGAAGACATGCACACGCGTCCTTCGTTGCGTGTGATACAGCCACCGCCTCTTTTCGAACTACCGCTTCATACACCGTCCCTGGGGAACCAACGCGCTCGGAGGAAAGTGCAGGGTCTCCAGTTTCGAATGGACCAATCAGTAGATGCCCGAGCCAGCGGACATTGCAATGTGTGAGTGATGGGGAGAGTGAGAGCAGCATCTACCAGAGAGAGCACTGCTAATTTTGCTCTCTGTGGACCCCGGCTGTTGATGGCAAACAGCATGACCAGGATTCAAACTCGCCATCCTCTGGTCACTGTGTCAGCGTCTTAGCCTGCTGAGCCACTCGAGGCCCAACTTCTGACCATTTTTCTGAAAATGTTTTCTTTTTCTTTCCTTATAATTTATACCTTCACATTTCTCTGTGAATTTTAATCATAAATTGGAGAACCTGTGTTTCTTGCCATTTTGGTTAAAGTTCATACATGCTGTGGTAAATTACCCAATGCCGATCTCTAACAGCAGTGCCAATGACCACTGATGTAGAGAAAAAAAAGACACATGTTTAAATGCTCCAACACTGACCAGTGACAGTGCTCTCAATGCTCAAGAGAGTCTCATCACCAAACCTGCAGTGCAAGCATAAGGTAAGTGTATTTTTAAGTGTAGTCTCACTGTTTGGTGTTTGTGGGGTTCGAGGCAGGTCCATCTCCGGAGTGTGGCCGGGCCTAGTCATGATCATAGGCTCCTCCACCACATTAATACTGTTGCACTGCATCAGCTCCTGCAGCAGGTTAAAAATCTCCTCTGCACGAGAGCACTTAAATGCAAAGATCCCTGCAGGAACACAGAGAAATACACTTTCACCGTATAGGCACACAAACCTGAACATGTCAACTAAATACTAAAACCTAAATTACTTACATGGCAGTTACAGTATGCCTAATAAACATCCAGTATAATGTTCATAACAGGGTTCTAATATTAATAATAGAAAAAATGTGTTGTTATTTTCTTTAGGACTGTGAGCACCACATTTTTCCGCTAATTTGCCATTCTTCATCACTTATCCTGCCAAATATGGGACAGTAGAGCAACACATGCAACTGTACATTACTAATGCATTAAATCAGAATATGATGAAATAAATAGAATAAAGTAAAATTTTATTTTGTACACTCATATTTTATATTAATTACATATAAAGAGACATTTAAAATTGTTTTAGTTTGATGTTGATACTGTTGGAATAGTAATTTTGTCAAACTCAAAATGAAATATTGGAATAATTTGAGATTCTGTAGGTTTCTGAAAAAACGAAATATCTTACTTTATGTGTAAGGAATATCACATGTGAAGTTATGAACAATAATGAACTTTTTTCACAGTTTTCTATTTTTGGATGAGGTGCTGTACATAGCAATTTCTTCTCCCTCTCATATTCAAAGCCACGGCTGGGAGTTACTGGATTTTGATGTGAATGCAGATAAATCAATCAGCATGAACTATACAAATCAATAAAAGGCATTTACTATAAACAGCAATGAAGATCAAAATCAACTATCAGATGAATAATGGGCCTTCCACAATCAATTTGATCCAAACAAATCAAAAACGCTTGATACAATCTGCCTTAAGAAATGTGGAAATCATCACTTCCCTGGCAATGTGGTGAGTCCAAGAAAAGGAAATAACCATACAGACTGTAATGAGTCACTTAATCTCAATGAAACCCAAAAGTTAATCAACACTTATCTGTAATGCTGATTCTCTGGCAGTAATGCTTGATATTATTTTATGTAAAACATTTTCAGCTTTCATATCCACTGCTGAACTTCAGTGCAACCAGTTCCATTATGTAATAGATCAATGTGTCTGAGAGTAGCAGATCTAGGACGAGTGTATCAGGAGAGAGCTGAACTCACCCTGCCCTGTCTGGCACCGCCGGCCACTCTCAAAGGAGAAGAGGTTGGAATCGTAGCCGTAGCGTCGCAGACAAAGGTATGGCCACCGGATGGCATCCCGTTTGCGTGTGTGCAGAATGAGCTCTGTTTGGGTGAGCTCCATCGTCCCCGATCCCAGCTCATTCCCTTCATCATCCACATTTGTCACCTAAAAGTAAAACACACTGTGTTGTTATAATATCTCTATCTGTTGCATCTTTTTCGTAAGTTGTTGCTTCAGCGTTTACACTCCTGCCTCTATTGTGAGCTTTTCATGATCAACCTGCTTTCTGATTACTTGCTTTAAAATGATTTTAAAATAGGCTGGAGAATTGCTGTAAGGCTTATTTTCTTAAACTACTATCACTCAGTAACTGTAAGGCTACTTTGTAAGGTCAACTTTGTAGTTCAAGAGAGGCAAATGGAAATCTGGACCTGCCATCAGGTTCTTACAATTTGAGTTTAAAAACAAAACTCCAAAAACTCTGCCTGCCTTATGATTCAATCATAAATGGTCATCACTAAGTAAAATGTGAATGGCTTCCAGTCTGGCTTGGGTCTTGTTCACACCTGGCATTTTAAATGATGATTTCTCACATCATTTCCACTGGAGGAGGGGCATGGCACACATTAATACCGTCACTCTCAAGCTGATTTTCCATTGATACTGAAAAAAGCGAGCTGTTTCGGGCTGTTTCAGACTTTCTGATTGCGTGGTCTGGTAGCCCAACTTATGAATGAGGAGACGAGTTGCTGAAAGAGGGGAGAAACACAGCTGTATTTGTCTGTTCTTCATAGCAGTCTCACAGTTATTATGTATTTTCTGGCTGACTAAGTGACGTGGTTAATGTGAGCAGTGCTTACTGCTGTCGGAGAGACACAACTAAACGCTTTGACATTCACATTACAAATATAATGCGGTCATTTGAGTCTCTGACCACCTCCGAATATGGTTTGACTGATCTGATTACAATGCGTACTAAAGACACACTTGTACTTTGTGCTGGACACTTATGGTTGAATCACCCAAGATGCAAGTTAATGCCAGTTGGGAACAGGGTCTCAGATACAGATTGTGATCTGGTCACTTGAACCATTTCTAGAGATGGTCAAGGACATGTACGTAGCGTTTGTAACATCAGAAAGGCACAGACAACAATGGAGGATCATGTCACCTCATCAGAAAACATGTAATAAGTTTGTTATTGCTAACAGTTTTTAAGTTTTGATAAGAGCAGTTCTTGTGGCTGGAGCAACAGTGAGACTGGTCATGAAATCTAATCACCGGAGACTCATTATTTGAGACCAAAAAAAATGCCATGTGCAAATGGCTATATGTTTTAGAACTGATTTCTAGACATACAGTATGTAAGTACCAGGTGTGAACAGGGCCTTTGATTGTAGAGAGTGATTAGAAAAACACTCCTTGATGTCAAATAGTTATAAAATCAAAAATGAGTAACAGGTGGGGAACATTGAGTGTCTGTGATACCAACATGAAACTTTATTAGTTGATGCAACTATAGCCAACAATGTATGACAATGTTCCAATAAAGTTACATTCTATATCTTTTGGACATCAAGGACTATTTTTGTTAGTGCTGGGTGATAAAACGATATAAATTTTTTTCATGATAAGTTTTCCCTCAATGACAATGATACGCCGAGGCAATAGAATTCGATAAACATTAACGTTCGTTTCCATTTCACGTCTAAGCAGCTTGACAGTGAGTTCAGAAGTCTAATACCGCTGCTTGTTAGCTGCTCCTCACCAGTGCTGCCAAAATGCATGAAGTCGCTGTGTGTGAGGAGAACGAGGGGGGCTTGTTGTGTGTGTGTGTCAGCTCGAGTGTTAGTTAGTTAGCATTAGCATGTTAGCTTGGCTCTCTAGCCTGTTGTTATTTTGCCGTGGCTGTGGCCGACAGCAATCACTGTAAGTTTCAACAATAAAGCGATGACTGTAAACGTCTTTATCGTCCATCCTTTCAACGATATTACAATATTACGTTCTGGCAATAAACATTGTAAGAGGAGATTTTCTTGATAAAGAAAATGAACTGTGCAACTGGAATCCATGTGTTAGTTTTTAACCTTTTATTCTCTCAGAAAACAAGGAAAAACAAAATAACAGATGTAAATGTTATATCTAAGTTTGTTCGTATGAATGTTTCCACAATACGGTCAGAAAAACATGCAACTCCTCCCTCTTTTCACAACAAAACAAAAAAGGTATCTAAACACTAACGTCAAGCAGTATTATCCAGACACACACACACAGCTTAAAGTAACAGTGTCTCATTTAAATCTACTATTGTGTAAACATAAAATAATACACAATAAATAAAACATTTAACTAAAATAAAATAACTGGAAATGTTTAAAGCCATAAAGAGGCATTTGGCTCTTACAAACATTTCAATATTTTAAATAGTAACATTTCATGTATTTAGTCTGATGTTTTTATAAAGATGTAGTTTAAAACTATGACAGTGTTAGAAAATTTAGTATCGTGATAATTATCGAGATTGATCAATATAGAAAAATTTATTGTGATAAAATTTTTGACCATATCGCCCAGCTCTATTTTTTGTGCTCAATATGTATAATAAAAATAATTTTTAAATGTGCACCTTAAATTTGGTGGGGTGGTTGTCTTGGATGGCGTCTCTGTATAGACAACTCCAACAGCTACCCATAGCTTCAGCAGGTTAGCTGAAACCTTTAACATTAGGCAATACAATATGAACAATGTTCAGGCATCTGATTCAGGCAACGTATAATTAGCATTCAAAAACATTAAAGCCAGTAAATGCTTTATTAGCACAGAGAGTAAAACTTCAAGAAAAGATTTACCTGGTCCAGGCCATCAGTAGGAGTGATGCTACCGTCAATCCCAGAATCCTCTGCTGGGTGTCATGGCGGAGGAGGAGTGTGCTGGTAAGAGCAGCAAGTCCCAGCGCAGAAATCTTTCATATCTCCTGACAAACAGAGAAAAGAGATTCCTCTGAGCATACTGCCCTCTTTTTCAGATGTGATATGCGTAACTTTGTGTGCTGTGATTAAGATACAGGAATTGAAGTCAATCTGCAAAGCCTCCCCAGGCTCCCTGTGGATGTGAAGTATAATTACTTTACATGATGTTTCTGTCTCTAGGATTATAAATGTAGTCATCACTCAGGACCTAGCTCAAAATCCACCTGTCAGGACATGGCTGAGCCTCCATCTACTGGGTAACTTCTTTACAAGGTACACAGAATCCTAACTTGGAGTTGGTTGACAACACAAAGCTGCTGGTTTGGCTCAAAAGACTCTTCTTCCAAGTGACCAGTAGTGAGGAGTTGTGTTAATAAGGGATTCCATCAGTTTGTCAAAAACATCTGCATAGTTAAGAAAACCCAAAGGTTTTACCACTTTACCACAATTTACCACTATTTTTATAAATTATCCACATCACATATCGAACACATGGCATACATTTGGCTAGTAAATGTAAAACATATTTTTGACCTACTTGGTTCAATCACTATCAGACCTTTTATATTTCACTAATGTGCAAGTGATAAAAACAAACAAAGTGAGGAATTTGACCTCTGCATTTAACCCATCAGTGCAGTGAAACACATATACACACACTAGAGGGCAGTGAGCACACTTGCTTGGAGTGGTGGGCAGTCCTGTCCAAAAAACAGAAGGCCAGGGGGTAGTTGAAGGTTAGGTGCCTTGCTCAAGGGCACTTCAGGCACTTTGTGCTCTGTGCTCAGGAGATCAAACCAATGACCTTCCTGTCATACGGCTGGTTCCTTAACAACAAACCAAAAACTTCTACCAATGGCACTGTGTTCCAATCCACTGAGTAGCAGAAAAGTAGAAAAAAGAAAGAAAAACTGAATGCCACCATTAAAAAACAGTCTTGTTCTAAAAATACATATTGAGGATCCATTCAAATTTCTAGGCTTTATTTTCAGTCACACTTTCCAAAACAACACCTGAACAGGACTGTGTACATACTGACGTGCAGTTTTCTTTTAATAAGCAAGCTAAATCTATTTTTACAATTTAGGTCCTCAGACTGAACTCTGATTTCTAAGTTTAGCTATACAAAACTTTCTAACTCAGTGTAACAGTGCTTGCAATGATTAGCTGTATGCTTGTGGTAAGTTTTAAGTCAGCGTTATCTCTCCATCACAAAAAGAGCATTGAAACGCACAGGTTAAGAGAAAAAAGTCAAAGAACAATGACTGGGTTATGTTGTGGAAAAGGAATGATAATTGAGGATCAGATTTATGCTGTGGTTAGATTTTCTACATTTAAAGTGGAATAGGCCTTTCTGTACTTTAACACAGAAATAAACATCAACTTCAGCACTGTAAAACCTAAAAATCAATTCAGATTTTGTTATAACAAGTAACACCCAATTCATTTTCAATTAGATCATCAGTGCATTTTAGGCTGTGTTCAGATCAGATCTGTTGAGATGACTGTCCACACTGTCATTTGTAAGTGATCAGATTGGATTTGCGTGCCTGGACATCACAAAACTATCACTGGGTTGTTGTGATAACAACATAAGCATCAGTGACTACAACCACATGGGCTTCAGATTTGCCAGGTTTGCAGTTTTTTACTGAGTAAAAAAGCTTACAATTTTGCAGGCATTTTCTTCTCTGTCATCATATTATAGCTATTGTAACTTCCTCAAACATCTGCGATTAGACTCTTTAGATTTTGGGTTTGTTTTAAACTTGTTTAGGGCAGAGTTACTGTTCTGATAGTGGGTTGGAGAATTTTTCAGGACCTGGCAACATGGGACTCTGTGGTGCCCTTTGTGGCACTCTTCTTGGATCCCTGAACTTTGGTTACTCTGGATTTGACGTGATATTTGTGGAGTTGCAAGTAATGTGAAATGCACATTGAAATCCAATTTGAGCAGCCAGAGCTTCTAGACTGAGATGGATCAGAACAAATCTGATTGTAATCAGATGTAATCATGGGTGGCACGGTGGCTTAGTGTTTAGCACATTTGCCTCTCAGCACTGAGGTCTTGGGTTTGAGTCCCTATCTGAGTGGAGTTTCCATGTTCTCCCCGTGTCTGCATGGGTTTCCTCTGGGGACTCCGGTTTCCTTCCACAATCCAAAAACATGGGGATGAGGTGAATTGGCTACTCTAAAAATTACCCTGGTGTGTATGAATGTACGTATATATACCCAGATATGGATGGCACTCTGTCCTGGGTGATCCCCCTAGTGCTCGATGCAGTCCTCCAGGTGGACAATCGCTTCCGTTTGAGAGTATGTTGTGCGCGATTGACTGGCGCTTCTCGCCGGTGTGTGTGGTTGAGTGTGTGTAAATGGAGTGTGTTGATTATAAAGCGTCCTGGGATTTGAGAAAGGCGATATATAAGTGTAACGTTAATAATTATTAATAATAATGATAATCACATTTCAGATCAACTGCAAATGTGGTTTTGGACCCGAATTGCAAAAATCTGATTTCATGTGGTTTGTGACTTTCCAGACTATCAAAAAACAATCTGGATACAATCTAGATATAGCAAAAATCGGATTTGGTCTAGCAGTCTGCAGACAGCCTTAGAGTGATTAGATGTGAATTTTGCCATTCTAGACAAACTTATCAGAAGTGGTCACAGATGTGCTATTGATAATAACTGTCCAAAGCATTTGATACCTATAAAAGCTACATCACAGGAAGATATGAGAAGAAACAGTTACAAATATGCTGCCATATTCACTATAACACTGAGGCGGAACTGAAAAATCCATTTGTGGCTGAGAGGTACATGCAGATTCACAGAATGTATTGGACACCACATAAAATTATGGATTTGTAGATGCATTGTTAGACATTCAAAAATTTGAGTCGAGTTTGCCTTTAAGTAACATCGAGACAACTTGTTTCCTGTCTAAATATGTTCTCTGTTATTCCAGTAGCTCCTTCAGACTCAGTGTGAACGCCCCTGCCTAAAACCAGCGAGGAGGCCTGTTAGTGTGAACATGCACTGCTCATGTAAATGTGCTCAAACCGGTTTATAGTAAAGCAGGTGGCGGTGATTTAAACGTGCAGTACAGCGTCTGCAGTCACGCCTTCCACTTTCATTCATGTGCTATCCAGTCACAGTTGCTGTGTTTACAGATAAAACCGCGAGCCTAGGTTTGGTTTACAGAAAAAAACGTGCAGTGCAGTGATGCTGGGGGTTAAAGACCGGTATTGATATCGTAGCACCCACATTAGTTTATATGTAAAAACAGGAGCACATATCATGCTTTTAGCTTTGACTGGAAAAGCCGTGTGTATGTGTGTGTGTGCTACACATCTCTGTCTTGCAGCTCGCGTGCACAGTTCATGCAGCAGCAGCAGCAGCAGGTCCTCAAATAAGAGCCAAAAGCAGTGTGCAATGTACAAGCAGCAAGAAAGAGCGAGGTTACGCAATAAAACCAAGTATTAATTAGCAGTCTCGCACCTCGCCGACCGGTCTGGCACACGGTTCAGCGACAAAAAATGGTTGGGAATAATAAAAACCTCGCATGTACCGTTTTATGACACTGCGAGGAAATAAAACACTGCAAAAAGCAAACATGGCTTCATAAATACAGTTGTATTATTTAGTAACAGATGCAGAACAGAGTGAGTACAGCCACGATTTCTGCCAACCATGAAGCCAGTTGTCTTCGTTTACGGTGGAAGCTTGACGAGCGGCGGCGTTGAGGGTCCTAGCGGAGCCCCCCGCTCTGCTGCAGCTGGATGCTCGGTACAGGGTTAGCGATGGAGGCTCGCGGGGGTCTCCGCAGCGCTACAGACGCTCGCGGGGCTCCGCTGCAGCCCGCACGCGCTCACAGGGAGCCCCGCGAGCTTCTGTAGAGATGCGGAGACCCCGCGAGCCGTGCGTGTGTGTGTTTTTCTGTTACTCACATGCTTTGGCGGCGGCTGCGAATCCGAAACGGAGCTCGCGCTGGCGGTGATGCTCGCTGGTTTAGGACCGCGCGTTTAGGGGGAGGTTTCCTCTGCTCGAACCGGGTGGCAGTAAAACAATAACGGCGGCTGTTTTTCGCCTCGACGCCCCCTTGCTGCGGCGCGGGCCTCTCTGTGACATTTCCCCACCAGCTAAAGGGTGAGAGTTCAGGCAGACAACGAGGGCTGCTGGAGCGAGCAAGAAGGTAAGAAAGCGCTGGAGGACCCAGATGAGGTGGGAACGTGTGTGTGTGCGTGTGTGTGTTTTAGCATCAGGCGATGACGTGTTGGCAGCAGCTCTCAGTCTGTGCAGGCCCACCTTTACTGATACTGAGCACACACCAACCCAACACAGGCCCACTCACACTGCACGTCCAAACAGGTGTTTTTTCTTCTTTTCTTTTATGGGTCATTCAGCAAAACGCTGCACATATTACGAGCACAGCAGATATACATAATAAATAAAAAAGAAATAAAGATAATGTGTGTACATAAAAAAAAAAACTTCTGACAATTCACTCTATCTATTTATCCATTTAAAAGTTTTTTTCCCAAATTGTGAAAGTTTGTTTCATTGTTTTAAATTATTTGTATAAATATTTAACATGATTAATAATTATTACTGAATGATTGGCACCCCAAAATCAATTAAGCAACTTTTGGTGGATATTTTATAGACTTGTGTTCAAACTAATCAAAATTGCTGCAATAATGAAATGCTGAATTAAACAGCAGCTTTTAGAAATATAATTGCAGTGCTGTTATAAGTTAATCAGTTAATCTGAAACGTTGCTGTATATTGATACATGTTATTACATTTAAACACGTAATAATAGTATGTATACATGATCACATGGGTAGTCTAACAGCTTGTAGCAAAAGTTAAACAATGACTTACTTAACCCTTTAACATCCTCACCAATGCAGAATAATTTTTTGAGCAAGGGTGGGGTGGGGAGCAATAATAGACCCCATAGTTTTTTTTATGTATATTCTAAAGACACAATGAGATGGTACTTTGTAGTAAAATCAGAACATAAATTTTAAATACAAAAACTGCAATAACATGCTAAATTTGTTAACTTTTTAAACATCACACTCATCTGTGTGGTGGTGCAACAACACTAATGGTTTTTCAGCATTTGATTCAGTTTATTCCTTGTGGTATGGCTATAGCATTGCTAGTTTGCATTCAGACAAGAAAATGTTGCATTTCTAATGACTTCTAATGTTTGTTTTTTAGCCTACAATAGCTCTACCAATTGGTAGAGATGGCACAATTACACTGTGTTAAGTCTTCTTGAAGACGATATAGTTAAATGTGTGATGAATGATAGAGTGATGAAGAATGATAAAGGAATGGTCCACCCAGATATCATATACCAGATGATCAGCCAATACATGTTTGGAGCCCAAACTGTGATTCTATAGCTCAGTCATTTTCATTCAAATACATCAGCAAACTCCTCTTAACTCACCCAAACTCCATCCATATCTTAATTAAAGTCTCACACATTAGTCAATGTGGTTTATGACACAGAGGACTTGGGACTCCATATTACACTAACACATAGTACACTTCCACTGTTTTGCTTTAAATATGTATAATATCATGCATATTACACCTGAGTGCCACCACTGGGTTGTGAATAGTCCACTAACCAAAAAATATCCAGCCAAAAGTGTGCTGTGGACAGCATCATGTGACCAAAAATGCAGGACTAGAGACCAAACAAACTGTGCAGCAACAGATGAGCTACCATCTCTGACTTTACATCTACCAGTGGCCAAGAGAGTGGGTGTGTCTAACAGAGTGCATGAGTGTACACCGTTTAAACACTTCTGCACAGCTCTGCTGTGTCTCATCTACTTGTACCAGCACAACACACACTAACATACCACCACCACGTCAGTGTCACTACAGTGCTGAGATTGATCCACCAGTGAAATATTACCTGCTCTGTGGTGGTCCTGACCATTGAAGAACAGAATAAAAGAAAAACAGACTCACCACAATCTGTAATTGTAGAACAACAAAGTGCACCTATATGGTCCATGGAGCTGATAAAATGGATAATGTGTGTAGAAACAAGGACGTTTTGATGTTATGACTGGACTGTGTATATTTATTTTGCACCTCTAAAGATTTACATTTGGCACTTTCTTTAAATGTATAAATGCCATTCAAAGTCCTGAAAATATGCTGTACCAAACAGATACAGGACCTGTGTGGATTTGGAACACAGATCGGAAGAAATATTTCAAAGATTCTGCCATGCTCAGTTTCAATGTTTTCTTTCCTCATACCAGTTTAATATTTAATTAAAAATCAAACCACTGTACTGATACATCAGACCATTAAATTGTTGTAATTTCATTCAAATTCATAGTAATAAAACTTCTGAGAGATTAAACCTGTCAGTGTAAAGTGTACCTGTTACAGTAAGCTAGAGTCGTTCAAATGGAAGATTCAAAATGGAGATAAAAGCACATTCTAAGCAAATCAAGGCTCTGAACAGATAAGAACACAACTGGACATGGTACAAAACCATTTTAAAGACAAAATTTAACCCCCAGTATAGCCTATCATACATAAGTTTTAAAAAAGTATAAAAGAAATTAACAGAGAAAAAGAAACAAATAAGACCTGTCTTCATTTTTTATTTTTCTTAATGTCCTTTATGATGTGCGAAAATTCCATGATGACTGGACCAACAGAAATGGTCAAAAACTGAATAAATTCATTTTCAATCATTGAATTCATTACATTAACTTACACTGAAAGTAAAGAACGTTTTGCTTTCTACTTTACAATGTCCAATTTGGGGATTGATTGATTTTTTTTTATTTATTTGGACAGCAACAATAATCTACCATCCATAAACACATAATCTACAAACTCTGACCTCTACTGATTTACTGACCTCTATAGGTGATTCTTGAATATTTCAGCAATGAGCATATATACTGCTAGATGGCTGAAAACAGATAGTGCCTTAATGGTATAAAATAAGTTATTCATGAGTCCAATTCTTAAAAGAAAAAAAGAACACAAGAGGTGATATGTGCCTACCTTCTAGGAATGTAATCAAATACAAATCTATTTGGAATTAACAAATAATATGCTCTAATCATACAGTACAAATACAGATAATAATAGAAGTGTTGTTTGTTTTTTTGTTTGTTTACTGAGAGTCACTGCTTTTTTACTGGTATAACACCCTGGAAAGATGTTCACAGTATGAAAATGGGAAAAAGCAGTGAAACTTTTATTTCATTGCAGTCTGTAGGAACCCAAGATATTCCATCTTTTTTTCTGGTCAGCTTAATTTCATTTGTTAATATACATATTATAATACAATATACATTCATTATGGCATGAGACAGTAAAGCATTTTGCACTTCGCAATGTTGCCATTCCTTGTCATTTAAAAGATAGTTTGGTACTGAGAATAACAAGCAGTGAAGGATTTTGTTCTTCAAGTTATTTTGTTCTTAACATCTTAAGATGTGCAATGATTTGGAATTGTCACATTTTTTACTTCAAAATCTCTATCAGGGACAGGTCATGACTATAGGTAGGCCAGTCCAGTCATGTCATGTCACAAGCAGTCATTGCTTCACGATGGTAGGCTGCACAGAAGACTCACTTCTGTCCAATGCCAATGTCTTTCTTCCTTTTTCTTCAGTGTCCAGGCTTCACATTCATATGTAGCATATTTCCAGACCAATGCTTTTATCAGTCTTAGTTTAGTGTAGGTGCTAATTGAGAGTATTTTCCAGATCAACATTCTTTGTCAATTTGATCATCACCACCATGCCCAGGGTCATTTTTGACTTCACTTCACTGGCGCAGTCCACAGCCTTCATTACTCTACGTCACAAATATATGAAAGTGTGATTCTTCCACTGTGATCTTCAGTACATCTTCAGTGTTCATCACTTTTATTTAAGCTGCATTGATCTACATGTTATATTCCTTCGACAGCTTTCACAGTACAATCCACCAGCTCCTGTAGTTCTTCATTTGATGTGACCAATAAGACAATGTCATTGGCATATCTGAGATTGTTAATAGTTCTTCCATCAATCCCGAATCCTCCCATAAATATCTGTAGTGCTTTCCTAATCTCTTGTTCTCCAAAGATGTTGAATAGACATGGTGAGATTTTGCATCCTTGTCGAACTCCTTGTGTGATACTGAACCATGCTGACATATGATCGGCTGTCCTGATGGTACAAATTTCCCAGCAGCTGGACTAAGTGGTAGGGGGAAACCCATCTCTGGCATGGTTATCCACAACTGGTCATGCTGTGTCATGGCGAATGCCTTTGTGAAATCAATAAAACAAAAATACAGTTCCTGGTTCCTTTCTCTTGCTTTCTCCAAGATGACCTGGAGGATTGTGATCTGATCCTGAGTTCCTCTTCTTTGTCTAATTCCAGCTTGCTCTTGGGCAATCTCTCCTTCCAACTTAGACTGCATTTGTTTTAAAATCACTCTCAACAAGATCTTGTTAGCATGTGAGACCAGTGCAATGGTCCTGTAATTGCTGCACTGGAGCAAGTCTTCTTTCTTGGGCAGTGGATGAAGACTGATTGTGTCCATTCTTCTGGTAAGATTCCAGTTTAGATTTTTCCTTGATGGCTACTGTGTGACGTTGGAATTGTTTGTTCTTCTTCTTTACTATCTGGAATACAGGCCTACTGTTCCCCTTCTTTGCATTTTCTTCCAGCTCACTGGACAATGAGTCCCGCTCAAACTTACTTATCTCTTCTTAGCCTCTTCTGTATTTCACTTTGCCATTTCCTGTAATCACTGGAATACTTTGTTTTTGCCTCACACCTCTTAATCTACTCAAAGTTTTCACTGTAAATCAAGTTCTTACTTTGATGTGTGATGGTCCTGTCTGAGTTTTCCAAGGTCCAATTGAATTATCTTCCTCACTTGTTTCCTTTTGAACTTCATCTTCAATGTCAATGTTACAAGATTGTGATCAGAGTCACAGTCTGCACTGAGGCATGTACATTCATTGTTGATTGATTGTTTCCACCACTTTTTGATCAGGATGTAGTCAACCTGAGCTCTGGTCTCCTGATTTGGGCTCTTCCATGTGCATCTGTGCCTGTAGTGTAGACGGAGGAATGTGTTGCTGATGAACTACCCATGTTCATCACAGAAGTCTTCCAGTGCCTGACCACTTAGTCTCAGATAATCCACAAGTGCTGATGTTCAGTCTTTCCAATTCACTACCAAGTATCGATAACTTGCCAAGTGAGTTTAGACCCCTCACATTCCACTATCCAGTCTTGACATGAAGTCTGCTGTTTAGCTTCTTTCCTTGTTGTGTTATATGATCTTCGATGAACCAGTAGTGCATTTCTCAATACCCCCTTGTTTCTCACAGTGGGTACCACTGACTTTTTTATCCTAGGCGACATCCAAGCCAGCATGGCATTCTTATTCTTTGTCTTCATCTGTACTCTGTGGGTAAATAGGCTGAAAAGGCATCCCAATCTCTTCTGAGGCCTGCAGTCAACTCAACATTGTGCTAAGTTGCACCAGCATACACATCATGAAAAAAAACATTTGGTGTTATTAGCAGCTAAACACCATTACATTTTGAATTTTCATATATATATATATTTTTTATATATTTGTATAATTGACTTGAGTCTATTTAAATTTAGATTTTTTATTTTACTCTAGTTTCAAAATGTCCACTTCTATTATTTCTATACTTGAGATTTTAAAATGGGAATGATTTAAACACTGCACATCATGCCTCTTAGGGTTCACTGTTTAGTCAGTTTATGAAAATCACATAATAGTTTTCATTAAAATTTAATTAATAGCTGTTGCAGTGCAAAGATTTTTTAATGAAAAATATTGGTGAAGTTATATACCCTGAACTGGAAGGAGCCCAGCCTACCAGATTCTCAATACCAGAGACATCTGACAACCTTTATCACAGATCTAAAAGCTTTTCAATTTGTGTAACCCTCTGGTTGTAAAACCTGTTTACTTATACAACATTCAGTTTTTGAGATGTTGCTCTCTTCTTCTACAAAATCATTATTCACAAATGTGGTTGCATCATAGTTTTATCAGGACTCTGTGCATGCTTTGGCTGTGCATACATTCTGCTTGCATACCAACTATGTGGCAGACATGAAGTTTCTATTATGCCAGAGATAACCGGTGGCCAAACTACTTCAGTATAATATTATATTATATCTGCATGACATAATATGCCATGTCCCAAAGTACAAAAGTCTTCTTAGGATGATATAACTATTTAACCTGGAGTGTAAACACTAAGCTCAAATACTTTAATATCCCATTGTGTATAGTTAAATGACAGCTAGACAAAGAGAAATGTTCAAATGCTGCTGCTGTAAACTGAGTTTGCTTACTTTGTTTAATAAAGATACAGAATTTAATACAAAAATAAAGTTACTAATAGTTTAATGAGCCGTGCTATGTATACTTTGTGGTGAGTCTTGGGCATTGGGTGTGCACCTTTTTCCGTCTTTTTTTTTTTACATTACACATAAAGTGATATTTCAATCCTTTTTAGTTTTACTGTTGGTCAGTATGCTTTATAGCTCATGAAATTCAGGAATCAAGAATCTCAAATTATTTTAATATTTCATTTAGAAATAGAAAATACTATCCAAACATCAACATTTAAAAAAGCTTGAAATGTCAATTTACATGGAAAGAACAAAAAATAGGTCAACTACAGGTGACTGTGACAGTTTGTGAATTTTTGCCTTGTACATTGTGATACTGACCACATTTGTAATGATACACCAATAAGGGTAAAATATTTTGATTATGTGGTTTCACAGCTAGGGCTGTGCAAAAAGGTCTTTACTTATCAGGCAAGAAAATTAACCCTACACTCTTAAAAGAGATGGTTCTTCAAGGGTTCTTTGGTAAATAAATGGTTCTATATAGAACCATGAACACTCAAAGAACAAAATGATTAATTAGGAAAGTGCTGTAGATGGTTCTATATAGAAGACTTTTGAAAATTGTTTTATATAGCACCAAAAAAAATTATATTATTACAAGCTTGACATTGTAACTATGGCAGAACTTTTTTGGGGCTATACAGAATCGCTTTCAAAAAGCTTCTGTATAGAACCCTCTATAACACATTCCTCATCGATCTGAAGAACCCTCTCACTATGGAAAGAACCCTTTAGCTATGCAAAGGGTTCTTTGAGTGTAAAAGTTTCTATATAGAACAATTGTCTTTACTAAAGAACCATTGAAGAACCATATTTTTAAAGAGCAAAGTTTTACTGTCTTTTACTTTTAATTAACCATATGTGACAGTTTACCATTTTGAATTAAAGTATGAGCACAAATGCATTTTTTCCCACAATATTCTCATTTCTGAAGATGCACTAGTCCTGACACTGAGCCAAAGCTGTTTAAAGCTATCAGGCAGCACGAACCCAAAGTTAATGACATTCTGCATTGAAGACCTGATGCTAGTATACGAGTCTGTGAGCTGGTCTGCCTCTGGTGTGCAGCTGCGCTCCTATCCACATGACTTACAGATCAGCAGAACCGGACACCTGAGAGAAAAGTGCACTATTCAGACGGAGCTTGGACTGTACGCCATCACAAAAGACTGTAGAGTAACTCCTAGCATTCATCCTTTTATCACACAAATCGTATTACATCAGCTAAGAAGACAAAACCAGAAACGTTGTTGGTTACGAAACTGAACGGCTGTGGCGCCTCGTTTCATAAACTCTACACGCCCACTGCTCTGTTATCTAAACGTTCAGACGGACACTAACGTCATTTCGGTCGTGAAGACTCCCAAACCTTTCTGCTGCCGACTCGGACTTTTCACATAAAGGTAAGTCGACATATAATAGCATTATATCACTGAAAATTCATCTGTCGTTTAAATACTAGCTTACTTGCTAGCTAACCTTTGTCACCTTGTATAATCTCATACAATTTACGTGGCTCTGCAAGGGTTAAACATACCACACTGTACACATTACATTAAATAGGACTACTTGTAAATTTCTCAGGTTTGTTAATTAAAATAATCTTAAGGTCACAAGTTTTGTGATTTTGAACTCAAAACTTCACTCGTATTTCTACAAGGACGGTGTTGAGCATTTTTACCCAAATAAAGATTAAATTTATTTACAATTAAGCCGCTTAAAATAATACATACCGTCAACAGTGTACCATCATGCTCTTCAGTGTGCACCGAGTACTGCTGGAATGCAGTGCAGCAAATTGTGTTTATTGTGTATCCTAACATTTGTTCTGGCCATGAATGTTACAAAATTAGTCTATAAACGCTTCAAACTACTAATATTCTAATAATATTTATCCTCTGTTAAATATGTGGCAGTCCAATTTTTCATAAATCGTCTTAATATTATATCTCATTCGGGGCGCTTAAACTTTTTACTTTCATATACTGGTTAAGATAAGGAATTGGGTTGTGTCAGGGAGTTGGCAAAAGCCAGCTAGAGAACAAAGTAAAAAAAAAAAAAACATGCCAGTTCATACTAATGGTTGACCTTATAATTATTTTTAACAATAATAATAATAATAATAAATATTATTATTATTATTATTAATGTCATAGAGACACAAAGGTGGGCACTTCTTGATCCTGGTGTTGAGGAAAACAACCACTGACTTACTGGGAAAAAGATTGAAATGAATTAGTTGTCTTTTCTGGTCTGTTCTGTTAACACTAACCTGATCTATGAAAGTTATTTCTGTGTTTTTCCCCCAGTCAGCTTCAGACCTCCCCTGAACATAATTACAAAAGGTGGAGAATTTGTATTTAAGTGCTCAAAACTATTGATTCCTGTGTTTTTATGTGTGTAGTCATGTGGATTCCACTGTTGGGTCTTACTGCCCTACCACACCTCGGTGGGCTATATGGAGGTTATGTCACAAGAAAAGAGGTGAAGACGTGGTATACAACACTAAACAAGCCATCATGGAGGCCACCTAATGCTGCTTTTCCAGTGGTGTGGACAACTCTCTACACTGGCATGGGGTTAGTATGTCGTAATCAACTCAGGGATATATTTGTAGTTTGTACTATATTGAAGCTCATAGGTCAAATGTTCACCTAATGCAGTTTAATATTACTGGAAATGCTGTAAGTTCAGATAGAATTGGATCTAATGTGGTTTATTAGGTATTGGAAGCAGTTAAGGCACACACGATATGCTTAAACAGTCTTTTAGTAAGAAGCAGAACCTGTAAAATATATCTATACATACAGTATATTTCATTGCTTCTTCTTTATTGCTGTATGTCATGTCCATAGATTGAAATAAGTACATCCAGTATTGAGCATGTTTTTTTTTTTGTCTGGCAAAATTTGAAAAGGAAAAAAAAATCTGTCCTGAAGTTAGGCGAGTTTGTTTTATTGCTTTGGCTCCACTTTAAATAACTACATAATTTAAATACTGTTCTAGGTATGGTTCATACCTAGTGTGGAAAGAGCTGGGAGGCTTTACAGAGGATGCTGTAGTTCCGCTTGGTCTCTATGGTCTGCAACTGGCACTGAACTGGGCTTGGACCCCCATCTTTTTTGGGGCACACAAGATAAAATTGGTGAGTTTATTCTTTTGTCAGTTACATTAAGTTTTCATGTGAATAATATACCTTAATTGCAATAATTATATTGTGTTTTAATATTTATTGTGCATTATACTGCATTTAATTAATTTGTACAAGAATCACTTATTTTGCTCTTCTTATTGCAGGCCCTCATAGAGCTGGTTATGCTCACAGGTACAGTGGCAGCCACCATGGTATCCTGGTACCCAGTGAGCCGCACTGCCACGCTCCTCATGACTCCATATTTGGCCTGGCTCTGCTTGGCCACCTCCCTCAACTACTGTATCTGGAGGGACAACCCTGAGTTGAAAAAAGACTAAATCGAACAAAAAGGACACAATTAACTAGCTATACCTAACAACTCCACCAATACCAAGAATTTGCCTTTTATTATAATTAAGTGCATATTCATTCTGTGATTTGTGATATTTTATGGGCAGCTGATAAAGTGTCAACATTCACAATTTTTTACTGAGATTTTTCCTGCTTTTGTGTTCATTTTGTATTAAAATATGTTTTTGTGTTTAATCACACAAGGTAATTGTTTTCAATAAAAAATAATAATTGTGTTCTGATTTGTGATTCCACTCACCCAGCTATTAAACCTTAAGGTTATAATATGCAGGTTTGTACCAAACACCATGGCATCACATCTCATATTAATACACTGTATTTTACAATTTCAAGCTTTTTAGTATAGTCGCAGACAAACATTATTACAATACAGCTTTAATGGTTTATTAGACATAAACAAAAATGACATTAAATATTGAACATAATTTTCATACAACTACGCTACGTGTGGCTCATGCAGATGGCTGATGGTAACAGCAGTAACATACTTGTAAAACAAAAAACACAGTAATAAAACCACTAAGAATTGGAAATGTACTAATATAAAGCCTACAGTGTAAAATTACTGTTTTTCAGGCTTCTCTGGAGAACCATCTTCTGGTTTAGTAGAGAATCGCTCTATTAGAGTCTTCCACAAACCCTTCTTTTCTTCATCCATGTGTTGCATAGTTCCTACAAGTCAATAATGTAACAAAACAATACAGGGGCCAGTTTTATAAACAACTATTTACTTTAAATAAACCACTTATGACATGAATGGCTAACATTTTCTTGTAAACATCTCAGATCTGAAGTACAGTAAAAGTTACCACTGTTTTAGTTTTCAAGAATTATGACATTTTTTACATTTTCCAATAAGCTTTAATTACCTGTTGCTAATAACATCCGACACTCTTCCACTGTAACACCAGTAAAACTTGTGTCTTTTGCCCGTGGAAACTGAAAAGGTTTTACAGCGATTTCAATCAGGGAACATGACAAAATGTAAATATTAAATAATATTACAATATATATTTTAAACAATACTGTACCATTTTAATAAAGGACCATATATGATTGAGTGAATATAAATACAAAGCTAGACAGTTTGATCAAATAAAAAGTCCAAAATATTAAAATCCATCTAACAATTCCTGGGTCTCTTCTGGATATTTCTCTCACATTAAATTTAAAGAGTGAATAGTCTCAGCTTAGACTCACCTTTTCTTTGTAAACATTGCTGTTGATGCGAGCCAAACTGTCATACATCTGATCACATTTTTCTGGGTCAGATATCTACAAAACATAAAGCATATTATCAACAATAGTTTGAAAAATCTCGGTGTCATTTTTGATCCACACTTCAAATTCGACAAACAAATAAATTCTGTTGTGAGGAGTAGCTTTTTCCAGCTTAGAGAAATTTCTAAAATTAAGCCTTTTCTCTCTTCTCAGGCACAAGAACAAATTATTCATGCGTTTATATCTACTCGCCTAGACTATTGTAATGCACTGTACATGGGTATAAATAGAACCTCTTTGGCATGACTACAGTTGGTACAAAATGCAGCAGCTAGAATGTTGACTGGCACAAAGAAAATGGCCCACATTACCCCCGTCTTAGCTTCACTGCACTGGCTTCCTGTTGACTACAGGATACATTTTAAGATCCTTTTATTTGTTTTTAAAGCTTTACATTGGCTAGCGCCATCTTATATAACTGACTTACTCTGCCCTTATTCTGTTCCATGGTCTCTGAGGTCCTCTGACCAGTTATTGTTGACTGTTCCTCGTTCTCGGCTGAAGCTGAGAGGTGATAGAGCTTTTTCAGTTGCAGCTCTGAGATTATGGAACAGTCTTCCCCTTAGTGTTAGATCTGCTCCATCTCTTACAACCTTCAAGTCCAGACTAAAAACATATCTTTTTATTTCAGCCTTTTAATTTTTTTTGTATTTTATATTTTTCTGTTATGTCTTTGAGATAACAAATGTTATGTTTTTGTGTCTGTCATGTATGTGTCTGGTATATATATGGTATTCATACACATACATTAAATGTTGTTTTAGCCACTCTGTACAGCACTTTGGTCGACGTAGTCGTATAAAATGTGCTTTATAAATAAACTTACTTACTTACATATTATAACGTGGGGGGAGGACAATAGGGACATGTCCCCTGCACTTTTTCAAACGGCAGTTTTAGTCCCCTGTTGTTTTTACCGTCCAAAAGCAGTGTTACACTATACAGTATATTAAATGGAGACGGATCAAGCACTAGGACCAAGCGGAAAACGGCTGTTCATGCTGAAACCGTTTCCCTTTAAACCGCCCACGAGCTCATCGATTGGCTCTGCCATTTCTTGCTAATGTGCGAACACTCCATCGGGTTGTAAGTGGGTGTTTTGCAAATTGTTAATATGTTGGGTGTTTGAATCTTTGTCTGTGTTTGGAAGCTCAGGTCTTATATTTTATGTAAATGAGGTCTACTGACCACACATTTCAAACATAAGTGTGAAAAATTGGTGGTAATGAGCTGGAGTTAAGTTGACAGAATAGGGTGATACTTTTATGCCACATGCTTTACAACCAGTCAAACCACAAAGGGAACAATGAACATAACCATAAAAATACAAAGCCAGAAGAGAAAAGGTGAACTTTAAGAGTTCAATCGAACTCTTAAATTCAATAAATGTTCAATTTAGTAATGTATTAATATCTACGTATTAATATTTTTATTAATATGTATTATTATTATTATTATTATTATTATAAAAACTATTACGTTATTATAGATAATATTAGCTAATAAATCTTTAAAATGTTATTAATTTATTAATATTTAATATTAATTAAATTTATGTTCAATATCAAATAAAACAGCTCCACATGGCACACAGTAACAAGAACAATCAGCGAGCGCCGTGCAATAATTTCAGGAAGATGAACTTGGCTTAACTTTTCAGTTCCACCTTAAATGGTGCAGTATTTACATTCGGGCGCATGGATGTAATTGCTGAACAATTTAAGGCAGAAAGGGAAATTCGAAGTAAAATTGTCGTTTTGGGATTAGCCAGCAATTCAGAACCAAGACTTACTGCATATACGGTGATGCAGCAATTATTTAGCAATGGCTGTGCATTTCAGACAACTGTACTTGTTCGCTACAAGAGTTTCTCTGCATCTCTGTAGGTGCTGCCAAAGGTGACTTTTAACTGCAATACTCTGACATTTAGCTCATGTACTTTTTTCTGAAGCATTCCGGTCAGTTACCTGCGTGTTTTCACCCTCTCTGAATGCACTGGCCACTCTCTGTCGCAAGAACGTCCCCAAATCTCGACTCTTTTTGGTTTCGTCTCTTGGCCATTCCTCACATAACTTTAGGAATCGTCGATATCTGGTGGCAGCCATGTTTAGACTGGCGGAAGGGGAGGGAAAGAAGCATTCATATAGGCTGTGTCTGAAACATAAGATATGCTGCCTACTCAGGCAGGAAGGCATGAAGTGCTCAAATCTAATGTTTACATAAAACATGATCTGTTTAGAGACAGCAGCATGCTGTGGGTATTTTGGCAATGTAATGATATCTACTGAATGTGTTTTTACAAACACCTTTATCGTAATTCTGCTTTAAGGCACCTACTTAAGCAGCAAGGTATCAAGGCAACTGCCTTTACGTTTCAGACACAGCCAACGTAAGGTACGCGCGCAGGGTCAAATTTAACAGCTGGCTGTGACTAAATCTCAAATGGCGCCCTGTTCCCTAGATATATAGTGCACTATGGGAGTCAGGAAATTATGGCTTCTACACCCAAATAGTGCACTATATACGAAATTTAGATCTGTTCATGCATAACAGAATGACAGCTTATGGAGATTTATTTGTACAGAAGACATGTCATGATTTACGTTGTGTACTATGTAGCGAGTATGAAGCAATTTGACATTCAGCCTTCAACCGCGTTGAGCCATACGACTTTCCGTAGCGTGACAGAAGCCCTTTCCCTCACGTGTTTCATCAAAGAAGTGTTAGCCTTATAGCATCTAATGTGTCTGGATATTTGTATCATCCACCGTTCATGTTGAACTCTTCATTGTTATAACGTTTGTTATATTTAGAAATAATTAGAAATGAGTGGTGCAGTAAAGAAAGCAGAAACAGGGAGTCCAGGAGTAATGGGGTGGATTAGCTCCACTTATCGATTCGCGACGGACAGAAATGATTTCAGAAGGTAGGTTTGCTAACCTTAGTAATCTACATTGTAATGTATTGGTTTTGTGTAGAGCTGTAGTGTTACCGGATAATCAACATGATATGCCTTCCTGGTTTAGTATTAGATGTCGGGAATTATCCTGTAATGTTTGCTAAATTTCTGTCCCAAGAATTTAGTAAACATCTTTGTTTTCATTCACAGACCACTTTAGACTAGTCAACAACTTGAAAAATCGCGCAACAAATGCTCAAATTGTTCAGTACTAAGTGAAGATGACCTTCACATCTCATCTGACCTCTGGAAAATATGAAAGACCTTTTATCCCCCCCAACCCCTTTTACTCCCTGTTAATCAAAATCAAAACCAACCACGCCACTCTTCATAACTGAATCTAAATATTTTTTCAAATCCTTTTATGAATACTAAGATTCTTTTTGAATTATTATAACTATTTTTCATTATGTAAATAAAATTGGCCTTTTTATACTTTTAAGAAGTTGTGTAACTTTTATATATAATTTAGATTTTTTAAACCATGATCTCCTGATTTGTATGCTGACATTAGCTGTAGCTTTATGTGTATGCTTGCTGTTCACTTAATAAAAATGAAACACACACTTTACCACCTGCTTCCATTTGATGTCTTTTGACCATGGGTCAGTAATAAAAACA